>JADRCD010154190.1:0-14979 GCA_019843815.1 Montemys delectorum | reverse complement strand
GGAGCGTCTTGTGGGTATATGCCCAGGAGTGGTATGGCTGGGTCCTCTGGTAAAACTATGTCCAATTTCCGGAGGAACCGCCACACTGATTTCCAGAGTGGTTGTACCAGTTTGCAATCCCACCAGCAATGAAGGAGTGTTCCTATTTCTCCGTAGCCTCTCCAGCATCTGCTGTCACCTGAGTCTTTTATCCTAGCCAATCTGACTGGTGTGAGGTGGAATCTCAGAGTTGTTCTGATTTGCATTTCCCTGATGACTAAGGATGCTGAACATTTCTTTAGGTGTTTCTCAGCCATTTGGTATTCATCAGTAGAGAATTCTTTGTTTAGCTCTATGCCCCATTTTTTAATAGGGTTATTTGGTTCTCTGGAGACTGACTTCTTGAGTTCTTTGTATACATTGGATATTAGCCCTCTATCAGATATAGGGTTGATAAAGATCTTTTCCCAATTTGTTGGTTGCCGTTTTGTCCTATTGACAATGTCTTTTGCCTTACAGAAGCTTTGCAACTTTATGAGGTCCCATTTGTCAATTCTTGATCTTATAGCAGAAGCTATTGGGGTTCTCTTCAGGAAATTTTCCCCTGTGCCTATTTGCTCGAGGTTCTTCCCCACTTTACTTTCTATTAGTTTCAATGTATCTGGTTTGATGTGGAGGTCCCTGATCCACTTGGACTTGAGCTTTGTACAAGGCGAAAGGAATGGGTCGATTTGCATTTTTCTACATGTTGACCGCCAGTTGAGCCAGCACCATCTGTTGAAAATGCTGTCTTTTTTCCACTGTATGGTTTTAGCTCCTTTGCCAAAGATCAAGTGACCATAGGTGCATGGGTTCATTTCTGGGTCTTCAATTCTGTTCCATTGATCTACCTGCCTGTCACTGTACCAATACCATGCAGTTTTTATCAAGATTGCTCTGTAGT
The DNA here is from genome assembly GCA_019843815.1 of Montemys delectorum. NCBI lineage: Eukaryota > Metazoa > Chordata > Mammalia > Rodentia > Muridae > Montemys > Montemys delectorum. The sequence continues at coordinate 14,057 of JADRCD010154190.1, read as the reverse complement.
ACAGCTTAAGGTCCGGGATTGTGATTCCACCAGAGGTTCCTTTATTGTTGAGAATAGTTTTGGCTATCCTGGGTCTTTTGTTATTCCAGATCAATTTGCAAATTGCTCTTTCTAAGTCTGTGAAGAATTGAGTTAGAATTTTGATGGGGATTGCATTGAATCTGTAGATTGCCTTCGGTAAGACTGCCATTTTTACTATATTAATCCTGCCAATCCATGAGCATGGGAGATCTTTCCATCTTCTGAGATCTTCTTCGAATTCCTTCTTCAGAGACTTGAAGTTTTTGTCAAACAGATCTTTTACTTGCTTAGTTAGAGTTACACCAAGGTATTTTATATTATTTGTAGGTATTGTGAAGGGTGTTGTTTCCCTAATTTCTTTCTCTGCCTGTTTATCCTTTGTGTAGAGGACGGCCTCTGATTTGCTTGAGTTAATTTTATATCCAGCTACTTTGCTGAAGTTGTTTATCAGGTTTAGGAGCTCTCCGGTGGAATTTTTGGGGTCACTTAAATATACTATCATTACATCAGCAAATAGTGATAATTTGACTTCTTCCTTTCCAATTCATATCTCTTTGATCTCCCGCCTGACTACTTGGTCTGAAGCTTGTCCTGGAGGGAAGTCCTGTGCTCCCAGGGAGAGGGCAGAGATCTTCGCTGATCCAGCTCTGTCCCTCAGAAGCTGAGAGACTCCAGTCCCTGCAGTCCTGTGACTCCCCTGCACTTCTTGGGGCCTATGCCTCCTGGCTGCTCCTGCCCTAGTAAGACCCCAGAGAAAAAATGGAGGATCTCACCTGAGTCCTTGGGCTGAAGCCGGCCTTGGGGGGAAGTCCTCCCCTAGCAGGCAGGGGGCAGAGATGTTCTCTGATCCAGCTCTGTCCCTCGGAATCTGAGAGGCTCCTGTCTCTGCAATCCTGCGACTCCCTTGCACTTCCTGTGGCCTATGCCTCCCACTGGTCCCGCCTGATTCCTGGGGCTAAAGCCCGCTCAGGATGCAGGCCTTCTTCTCGCAGGGAGGGGGCAGAGATCTTTGCTGATCCAGCTCTGTCCCTCAGAAGCTGAGAGACTCCAGTCCCTGCAGTCCTGTGACTCCCCTGCACTTTCTGGGGCCTATGCCTCCGGGCTGGTCCTGCCCTAGCAAGACCCTAGAGAAAAAATGGAGGATCCTCTTTACCTTATTTTTAATAGCACATCCTATTCCTTTTGATTCACTAAACAAGTACAGATAAACTAAGTCTTCTGGTGAAACATTTTACATTACTGCTGTGTTGCTTACCCTTTGTAATAAATTTGTTGTGTTTGTCACAGTAAGTGTCTGAGTATGCTTGATAGATCAGAATAGACATATAATCTCTACCTTTATCCTGCCTTGGTACTCAGAATGTCAGACAAAAATTAGAAAGTATTATATTAAAATTAACCCACACAGACTTACCTCTGGAGTTCTGGAGCTGTACAAGGAAGGTCAACCTCTGGTAGATAATAACCACTTGAGTCCTGTAAGTACAGTCAAATATCTTCTCTGATTTGTACAGTAGTAATTAGGAATAAGTTCCTTTCTTGTAAAGGACAAACCAATTTGCTCATCCTGATTCATCAGGTTGCATTCAATTTTAACTTGAAGATTGAATTGGGTAAAATATCAAGATTCCTATTGATTTTTACATGGCAAAATAAACAGAGGAAATCAAGTGGATAGACTTAGATGTCACCATGAAAACAGAGCATATTTATCATCAGACATTTTGGCTTCTCATCATCGTTATTTAAATAATAAGCAATGTGGATTAAATAATAAATTCTTTTTTGAACGAATGACATGATAACACAGGTTCTTATTATGGTGCACTAGTATTTGAGACCTTTAGAAAAATGTAAGGGTTCTTCATTTTGGGGGGGTGGAGGAAAAAAAGATAAAAAAGTGCTATCAAACAAAGTAGAATTCAACACAAAAAATTCCACACTATGCGCAGGTTGTCAGTGACAGGAATCAGCCATATAATTTTCTCTAAGAACTTAGGTTAGCCACCATCTTACAAAGAAATCACACTTGAAAATATGTGAGCAACACAAATTCATCTCAAAGTGATAATGCCAAACAAAATACAAATGTTGTATGAGTACATGAGGGGGGTTGCATTAAAATGGATTATGGGAAGAAGTCAAAATCATCAAAAAACATCATGTGAAACATAATGAAATAATTTAAAAGTTCATCACATTCAAAGTGGAGAGATTCAGATAGTGTCCTGGTTTTGTAGATTTGAGTCAAACTGAATAAATATTTATTGATTGCTTTGATTCCCTATTAGTACTTGGCATCCTTGTTGGAAAGATGTATGGCTGAAACAATGTTTTGCATCATGGCTTGGATAAACATGAAAAATTATTTTAAAAATCAAGATGGCAATCCCAGTGATACACTTACCAAAAACTTAGTTTTCCCCTTGAAAGCAGTATGTCAATACAGTATGATTCTGAAGATAAACAATATACTGTAAAAGTATATTTAGGTATCATTCACATACAATTTGCAACAATGCTGGAAATATAGAGAGAGCAAAAATGATGGAAATCATGAGGAGAATCCATTTTCTCAGTCCCAGATAAATTCTGAGTATGTGTGTCATTATTTTAAATTTAGTTTTTTAAATGATGTACTGTATTGGCTCTTTCAACAGTGATCAAATATTTTCAAGTGATCAAAAACTGGTTAAGTCAACAATCTATCCAATGAATTGTATCAGATGATGGCTGTTATATACACACTACTTTAATAAACTACTTATTTATGGATTAAACTAAATGTATATATAATACAAGTTTACATTCAATTCCTTATCTTATTGTAAAATAAATTTCTGATGTTTTACAAAGCCTATGAGCACAAATCCTAAGTTTATAACATGTCATTTCCATGTTCACCATGGTGGCTTAGGATATTGTTAGGTATAATTTGACAAATTGTGATCAGATTATATTTTACCTTATACTTCATGTTTCTGTTACTTCAATAATGAAACTCAAGAAGACCTAAAAGAAAATTTTATAGAGCAAGTATTTAGCCAAAATGCCTGTACATATTACCAATTCTTTATTCATATAAAATTCCCATTTGAGATGTGTTTAGTTTTGTTGAAACTCCACTATCATGACCATTTTTTGAGTGTCATAATTTACTCACTTTGATTTAATATTAAACTCTTTTCAAGTAAATAGAACACAATGTAGGTGGACTAATAATACAATATTTTGTTTCTAAAATCACATTTGACTTGTCAAATGTAATAGCATGTCCATATTAATGATAGAAATATCCAAATATTGGTGATCAAATTACACTGAATAGCCATAAAACAATCTCTGTTGTGTAGGAATAGTATAGGAATAGAAACATGTATAGTTTGAAAACATGTTTGCTATGTAATGTACCAGTCTTTATAGAAACTGATATATAATAATTCTATGCTATAATGAATATAGATATTTATGAAGAAAAATAAGGAAATGATAATGGACACATAACTTTTTAGAACTGGAGATGCATGCATTCACAAGTCAGATTCTACATAATCAGTTTACTCTCTGTTGTTAAAAAGGGAAACACAGACGACTAGATAAGAAATACTAGCCTTGATATTTTCTTTATTATTCATAAGTAGGAATAATTTACAGCATTTCTCTAGACCTCTCTCATTATATACTATGAAAGTGTGTATACTGAAAATTCATGCAGTTTCAGTTGTCAGAGTGTTGGACATAAAACTTCTTATACGCTTTAAAGAGGAAAACACATTACTGAGACATATTGATTCATGAACAAGGGAAATTTGAAAATGAATAAAAATTAAGTACAAGCACACTGTCTTTGACATCTAGGGCAAGGCTTGCCTGTAATGTCTAGGTTATTACAGGTTTATGGGATGCAGAACACATGAATTTCTGAAGACTAACTTGTTCAAACTACTCAACTTCCTTTACATTCTTTCTCATCTATATCTGCTCATCTGGACTTCTGGCTCATCTTCTCCATGCTACTATTTTCCTAGTAAATAATCATGTTCCCTCTCATATCACAGTTCTATTGTAGTTTCCTATTCTTCCTGATATTTTTCTTTAATCTATTCCAAACTAACAGACTTTCTTCTCTGCTTTGGTTTCATTCCAAGATATTCTATTTAAAACACAACACAATGTTTATCTAAAAGTGTAAGCATTATTGTGCTGATGTTTATTGCATAAAATGCTCCTTTTGAAATATGTTTTATGTGAACATTTACAATGTTTTCTTTATCACTCTCCCAGCATATTACAGGAGAAACTGTTAGAGTTTCTTCACCTGAAATCTCAAATATATCTGAAACTAAAAAAAAATTATAATGGGTTTTAATTGAAAAATATATAAATTAAAACATGTAAATTGGACACATCCCCATAATTCTAAAACACACTTTACATAATTAGGAAAAAAGGAGACAGATATTTAAATGGAGAATGAATATAATGGATGATAAATATGTCATGAAATTGATGCATGAAAATTTGAAATCAACAAATGACCTCCTGTCTGGAGAATGGATAAATTTGCAACCATAGTACTAATCTCTCAATGTTTAGCAGGTATCAGAGGAATCAGCATTTATTTTAGCACATTAATAGGCAAATCTCAAGTCATAACTAGCATAGACATTCTTTCCTATAACAAATTAACAAATTATCTGCTGAGATTCATAGGTGATTCATACTTTTCTATTCATAGCTTTGAATAAAATGCTGACATTATTAATACAACAAAAACATGTCCATGAATTAGAACAGAATATAAAGTAGAGGAAACATAGACTTCTCATTTTGAATAGATATAGTACTTTAGGTCCTGATTTCAGCTTCAGGAATCATAGACCACAATTTTGAAATTATGACATATAGATTATTTGAACAAAATCTCTGTATCTTCTCAATACATGTAAGTAAAATTAACGGCAGATATACCAACATCCTATGAGGAGGATTTTCGCATTCATGCTGATGGAAGGAACATTAGCAAACCAATAAAATACACTTTACTGTAGCCTCTATTAAATAAGCTAAAGGCAATCTTTGTTACTATTTTTCTCAGTGACATCACATGACACCATAAGATGGATCTTAAGGTAATCTTTCTAGGAACAAGGTAAATAATGTAGGTCATTCATTCATCATCATTTCTTTACATGGGAATTGTGACTCAAAATGATAAATCACAAGCTACCATGCAAGACTGCCAGAATTAGGAAAATAAACAGCAGTAAAAGATAAAATAAATTTTGGTTATGTCCTAGAGTAAGATACCCAGAAACCAAACAAAATCATTGTCTACTCCTCAGCATTCCTAGAATAATTAATCTCTCATGATAAACTAAAATATATAAATAAGGTGCACTTACTTCTTGTCTAGATTCCCACTGAATTAATCATTCTTCACATAACCACCATTTTCATAAATGGCAAAGAAACAATCAGCATCTTTATCACCTACATCAGTTTTTGTATCTTTTATTCTCAAAAAGCACCTGGGGTCACTCAAATGGGAAAAGATAAAGAAACACTTCATAAACAAGTAGAAAAAAAACAAAGAGAACATTTTGTCATGTCACCAAGAAAGGTGCATGAGTAAAATGCAGCATGGCATGTCAGGCAGGCAAAATCTCATGTATAAATTTTGAATCAACAAATCCAGATGTCAATTATTGCTATACATACTGCTAAGGAACACATCTACTTCAGTCAGCACTTTTTTGTTCACTGTATGCCTCTGGAGGATTCTTAAGTGCTCTCTGGCCTAGGGCTCTACATCTGAGATCTGATGTCCAGGTGAAAAATAAGGTGTAATAAGTTTGGTCATGATTATCCTTCTTCTCCATATCTCTTTTGATTATATCCACATGAAGGCTCCATACATGATTCCTCTTAGGCACATTTTTGAACAAGCCTAGTATATCAAGCCAGCTTTCTTATTAACCATTTGAAATAGTTGACTCTGATTACATCACACATTCCATATGTATTTTATAATAAATTATGCAATGACTCCAACTGAGTCCAATTAATCTTAGTAATAAACAAATTAATAATATCAAGCAACACCTGTATGTGTCTTTAACACTTGTACATATTTATTTTTTCAGGTTGCTTTCAATATGTTTCTCATTTCTTGCATTTAAAAGAATAAATTGAATTACTTTTGGATCAAGAATATATAATTTGAAGTTAAAGTTATTTGTAAACTTCATTTTCAAAAGTTGATTACAGCCGGGTAGTGGTGGCACATGCCTTTAATCCCAGCACTTTGGAGGCAGAGGCAGGCAGATTTCTGAGTTCAAGGCCAGACTGGTCTTCCGAGTGAGTTCCAGGACAGCCAGAGCTACACAGAGAAACCCTGTTTTGAAAAAACAAAACAAAACAAAAAAAGGTGATTACATGGTCAATTCAAAGCAAGTAAGTTTCTTATTGAATTGTTCTTTAAAGGTCAGGCTATACAAGAAGCTTGATTCTCAGATTATCAGTCTTAAATGACCTCAGGGTCACTTAATTTTCATTGTGATGCTGAATAACAAATTTACCCTATTATTAATGTAAGAGGTATTTTCAAAATTGATGCATCATTAGAATGTGCAAATTTCTTGGATTATCTTCAATTTGAATTATCAATTAACATAAATTCTAAACACTCTTGGTTATTCCTCTTCTGTGCCAATTTCCTTTATGGGAGTTTTTATAATGGATATATGTAAATAGTAGCTAGCATTATTATCAATGAGTGGAAGAAAAGTCCTCATCATAGGAGACAGAAAAAAAACCTCAGTGTGTGTGACTTGGCATGTAACTAAGTGATCACATTTATTATCATCACTTGGTAGAATGCATTTTCAAATACGTGTGTTTTGTTGTCATTCAGTTACCTTAGATATTTTCCCAAGCAGATGTATCACATTGAACTTTATGAAGGCAGTAACAACTACTGTCACATCATAAAATACTTAATATTTTCCTTTTTAGTCTTTGATGTCTTTATTTATTCAAGATATTTCTATCATTATCACTGCATTAACTAATTCTATTCTTTCAGTCACTATCCATCCAACTGTGGGTCTTTTTATTTTAAGCACTTCAATAATACTTTTTGGAAAAATTGTTTGGATTTGAGATCTTCCAATAAAGTTGGGTCAACATCAGTGTATGGTTTCTCATTTTTACAAATCTTTGGTTTTTGTTCCTAGGAGCTAAAATTTGCATTTTATTTATGTTTTTATAGCTAACCATTTGATATTGGATAATCAATTTGTATGCTTCTGTCTTGGAATGATCCCAGCATTACTATGAATGCTCGAAATGATCTCCTGCTCTCAGTAGATTGATAAACACTAAACATTACTCAGTAGATGATAAACATTTGTGTAGCATTGAAGAGTTGTTGCCCTTATCTTTTAGCCATTTTAAGCAGTCATGTTTGTGAGACTTTATGGATGCAACTTCTGACATTATTAGGTGATCCCATCTAAAAACCAACTGCGTGATCTTCTGGGTGTTAAAATCTTTACAAATGTGTTATAAATACTAGAGTACATTTCTAAACATTTTTTTCTGGTGAAGTAGAAGCAGCCACAACTGTGAAACTCATTTGTGATTCATCCTAGAATAATCAACCGTCTTAAAGCAAAGCAAAAGACCATGTGTCAGTAGTATAGTGAAAACTCATTGAGGAACTCCCTGATCATTGGCTTCTAGAATCCACAGTCTATATACAAAGATGTACATAGGCACAGATTCATGAATGCTGTACGAGCACAAGATTCCCAGAGTGAAATCATAGGTCTTTCCATACTAGTACAGATATAATCCTAGTAATATTTATTTTTACCCTAAAAAGATCTAAGAACCTTCATTTAATTGGTATTTAAAAAGCAATCCCTTGGTTGATTCATAATTCAGTTAAGCCATTTTGGTGGTACAAAGTTTTGTACTTGAAAATAAACAATTTCAGAGCATTCTTCCAAGACAACTTTATTTATGCTTTTCACCTATGATAGAGGATTGAAAATTTATTTTATTCTTTTTATAGCTTCTATTTGCCAATGAATCTTCTTGTAGCACCTTGTTTTTGCTACCTCACTTTAAGCCTTGGTCAGACCGTGCTACCAGTCCCCACCCATATTCCCTTGTATCCATGAATAAAAAACAACACACACACACACACACACACACACACACACACACACACACGCCAGTTAATCTTAAAATGCCTTTGCTAACTCAATGACTGGGCACTCCTATACCTCTCCTACCACCAGAGGCAAAATTGAATAGATTGGCCATTGGTCATTCCAATTGAAAACTCACATGGCTAAATTGGCTATATCTCCTGCTGCTATTTCTCCTTCTTCCTCCAAGTTCTTTTGGTCCTATCTGCACCTGCTTATGCAACTCCAAGTATCCTGCCCAGTCCGCAGACATTGATCACTGATTATCTTTATTGATCTATCAAGAACCAATTAGGGAACAGGACCTTAGCATCAGACCCACCCTCTATACCTGCTCTCAAATATTAGTCAAATTTTGACTCTGATTTTCTCTCTACATAAAATAAATGTACTGGCTTTTAGAAATTAATAAGATCCAATAACTTGCTTTTAATTAGAACCATGGAACATTAAATGACATATTGATTATATTGTTCAATAGTATAATTTTTCTAGAAGAGTTAGAATGGTTTATTTCTTCTCACAATTCTCAGGTTTAGAAAATTCAGTGATTACTTATGCCAAATTATCATGGCCTGTAGTGACGTTAAAGTACAAGACAGATGGGCCAATCCCTGGAGGCCCAGGAGGTGGGGGGTGGGGAGGACCTGGCTGGAGGCAGAGCGTGCGGAGCCAGGGAGTGAGCAGCGAGCAGGGGAACCGGTCCCACTCCAGAGCGACCCGGAGTCTCCGCAGAACTCGAGTCCGAGAGAACCTCGAAGCATCACCCGCGTCCGTCTGCGACATTCCGGCTTCTCCGGCGCCGCGCAGGGGAGCGAGCTTCTGTGCATCACCCGCGCAGCTGCCGCTGGGGCTAAGAGCAGGGACACCGAGGGCGACTGACCCACCAGAGTCCGAGCGCAGGCTCTTCCCGTCGTCCGAACAGCCATGACTCACTTCAATAAGAGCCCTTCCTACAGGCTCTCCGCCGAGGTCAAGAACAAGATCGCATCCAAGTATAACCAGCAGGCCAAGGAAGATCTGCGCAACTGGATAAAAGAGGTGACAGGCTTGGGCATTGGGACCAACTTCTAGCTGGGGCTGAAGGACGGCATCATTCTCTGCGAACTCATCAAGCTACAGCCAGGCTCTGTGAAGTAAGTCAACAAGTCATCACTAAACTGGCCGCAGTTGGAGAATATCGGCAACTTCATTAAAGCTATCTAGGTTTATGGCATGAAGCCCCATGCTATATTTGAAGCAAACGACATTTTTGAGAACGGCAACATGACCCAGGTTCAGACCACGCTGGTGGCTCTAGCAGGTCTGGCGAAAACAAAAGGATTTCATACAACCATTGACATTGGCGTTAAGTGTGCAGAAAAACAAACAAGACGTTTTGATGAAGGCAAATTAAAGGCTAGCCAGAGTGTAATTGGTTTACAGATGGGAACCAACAAATGTGACAGTCAGGCGGGCATGACAGCCTATGGGACTCGGAGGCATCTCTATGATCCCAAGATGCAGACAGACAAACCCTTTGACTAGACCACGATTAGCCTGCAGATGGGAACCAACAAAAGAGCCAGCCAGGCTGGGATGTTAACGCTAGGTACCAGAAGAGACATCTATGACCAGAAGCTGACACTACAGCCAGTGGACAACTCCACCATTTCCCTACAAATAGGCACCAACAAAGTTGCTTCCCAGAAGGGAATGAGAGTGTATGGGTTTGGGCGGCAAGTGTATTACCCCAAGTACTGTGCAGCCCCCACAGAACCTGTCATTCACAATGGAAGCCAGGACATGGAAACCAATGGGTCGGAAACCAGGGATAGCGATTATCACGCAGAATACCAGGATGAGTACCATGGTGAGTACCCAGATGACTACCCTCGACCAGTATGGCGATGACCAGGGCATTGATTATTAGAGTCACACACAGGAGCGCAGTATTTAGTCCATTGTTTTATCCAGTGAGACCTAAGCTAGCCTTGAATACTTCTTATCTTGTCTTCCTAAAACACTATTATGCTTATTGTACCTTTAAAGGATGCCTTACGTACATTCCTTTCTCCTTTCTCTACCTCCTCCCTAAATAGCTGCCTTCTAGTGCTGTAGGAACCCTAAAGCATAGCCAGTAACTCGAATCCCTATGGAGTGGAAAGGACAGAAGGCTTGGAGAGGACAGCCAGCTCGTTCATTGAAGATCTATGCATTTTTTTACACTTACACATAAAGTGGTATTTTCAAACTATAGGAAACTATTTTTTCTTTTTTACAGTTTAGTGTGTATCTGGCTTGTACATGGAAGACTAAAAAGTTGATTCGCTAAATGTGGTCTTTGCCAACTAAAATCTAAGCTGCAGATTTAGAACCTGACACGTGGATGTTTTTCTGCAGTTATTATCTACTAAGTTTTAAATAAAGTCATGATCAGTGTGCAAAAAAAAGTACAAGACAGATGCTACATGTTAAATTCAACTCCATATGGCATTATTAATAACCCTCTTTATGACTATAATCTAATCTGCCTCTCATTCCTTGGCCTTTATGCTCCTATTTTTCTGCCTTAAGTTTCTACTACCTTTTACATGTTTTTCCTGCTTTTATCAACTTTTTAGTATCAACTGTTCCTTTTTGTTTAATCACTATATTGCCCTATAAAAGTATCTACTTTCTGTCATCAGTTACTTTGTAAATTCATAGATGGAACTAGGGGAGGAGTTGAATTTAACTTTCACATAATACATGAGGTAGCCTTTCTGAATTTTGGCACAAACAAGTAGAATATCTCTTTTCCATGTCTTAATAGTTTGCCAAAATTCAGGTGAAGTATGAGAAGATAACAAAAAAGCTTTCCTCTTCATTGAAGCCTCAAAGCATGCATAACATACTTACAATATACTCAACTGTTGTTCATATTAGAGAGACTTTTCATTTTGAATGTAGTGTTTCTTTTGATTTGACTTGTCTCATACTAATTATTAACATCTATAGTTTCCAGGGTGTACACTGGCTCCCAAGAAAGAATCTTTTCTTTGAATTTATTTGTTAATCATTTTATTCATTTACATCTCAAATAATATCCCACTTCCTGGTTACCCCTCTACAAACCCCCTATCCCACATCTGCCCTCTTTCCCCTCTCCTTTGCTTGTATGAGGGTGCTCCCCCACACCACCACTTCAGCATCCCCCTATGCTGGGGCATCAAATCTCCACAGGACCAAGGACTTCCCCTCCTTTTGATGTTAGTCAAGGCCATCCTCTGCTACATATATATCTGGAGCCATGGTTCCCTCCAGGAATACTCCTTGGTTTGTAGTCTAGTCTCTGGGTGTACTGGATGGCTGTGCCAGGTGATGTTCTTCCTATGGGTTGCAATTGCCCCTTTGCTCCTCCAGTCCTTCTGCCAGATCTCCAACCAGGTTCCCTGAGCTCAGTCTGATGGTTCTCTCCAAGCATCCACATCTGCATTGGTTAGTTGCTGGCCAGACCTCGAAAGGAACTGTCACATCAGGTTCCTGTCAGCAAGCTCCACTTGACCACAGCAACAGTGATGGGTATGGTGTCTGCAGACATGATAGATCCCCAGGTGGAACCAGATGGCCCTTCTCTGCTCCATTTTTTGTCCCTGTTCTTCCTTTAGACAGGAATATTTCTTGGTTAAAATACTCTGAGATGGGTGGGTGGCCCTATACCTCAACCAGCCCCATGCCTATCTATTGGAGATAGTCTCTATAGGTTCTATCTCCCCCTTCTCTATGTATTTTGGATACAGTCATCCAAATTGGGTCGTGGAAGCCTCTCATTTCCCTGGTGTCTGGGAACCTCCAATGACTATCTCCAGTTTCTCATCTCCCCTGCTACATATTTTTATTCTACTACCTAAGCCTTTGTATCTCTCTCCCATCCTCTCCAGGACCTGTTATTGTCCCCTTATTTCTTCCCCTTCCACTCTCCTTCCCAGGTCCATCTCTCCATCCACCTCCTGGGATCATCCTGCTCCCCACTCAATGAAGGACTGAGGCATCAACAACCTGGTCTTCCTTCATCCTAAGTTTCATATGGTCTGTGGGTTATATCATGAGCATTGTGGGCTTTGGGCTAATAATCACTTATCAGTGAGGACAAACCATGTGTGTTCTTTTGTGTCTGGGTTACCTCATTTAAGATGATAAAGAGGAACACTCCTCCATTGCTGATGGGACTCCAAGCTGGTAAAACCACTTTTGAAATCAACCTGGTGGTTCTTGAGAAAACTGGAAAGAATTCTACCTACTGGGCATATAGTAAAAAATATTGCAACATATAACAAGGACACATAGTCCACTATGTTCATAGCAGCCTTATTTATCCAGAAGCTGGAAACAACTCAGATGTCCTTCAACAGAAGAATGGATGCAGAGAATGTGGTACCTTTACACAATGGAGTACTATTCAGCTATTAAAAGCAATGACTTTATGAAATTCTCTGCCAGTGGCTGGAACCAAGATGGAATCTTTCTTGACACTTTCAGAACACTTCAAACAAATGTAGGTAGAAGAACATACTATGATAATTTGATTAACTGTTTATGAGTGAGAATGAACAAGAGCCCTAAAACCCATTGAATAGAACAAACTAGAATTGGTTCTTTGTATTTATACTTTGTCTTACATTCCATTCCTGGATAAGAACCCATCACATCTAAATTCAAACACCTTATAAAAAGGTTGGAGATCTCATCCTTATAATATACTTACCATCATGTTTCAATTCTGTAATGTCCTATATGTCAATATTCACATATCTTTACCAAGAACATTTCCCAAAGTATTATCTCCAAAAAGATATCATCTTGACTTTTGGTATAATATTGTCACAATATTATTTAAGAAGATAACTACTTTCCTTAAAGTACCTGATACACTTTAAATGGTGAAGTAAATCAACTTTTCAGCTTCCCTGTAATTCTTTTTTCTAATAATTTTAACATTATAAATTTATTATGGAAAATATCCAGAAATATAGTTAATATGACTCCTAATCCCACAAAAGTAAGACTTTTATATATAAATACATTCTAAGTACTTCTATCACGCAAACTTGTGCGTAAGAAAGGGTTTTTATCCAATCGAAAATATTTTCTTTTTTATTATTAGATATTATCTTTATTTACATTTCCCAGTTTTCCCTCAAAAAAGTACAAAACAAACAAACAAACAAACAAACAAAAGAATAAGAGCAAATCCCTGTTCCCTCCTCCATACCCTGCTCGCCCGCCATCCCACCCTCTCCTGATCAAGAATTGATAAATGGAACCTCATAAAGTTGCAAAGCTTCTATAAGGCAAAAGACACTGTCAATAGGACAAAATGGCAACCAACAAATTGGGAAAAGATCTTTACCAACCCTATATCTGATAGATGGCTAATATCCAATGTATACAAAGAACTCAAGAAGTCAGTCTCCAAAGAACCAAATAACCCTATTAAAAAATGGGCCATAGAGCTAAACAAAGAATTCTGAACTGATGAATACTGAATGGCTGAGAAACACCTAAAGAAATGTCCAACATCCTTAGTCATCAGGGAAATGCAAATCAAAACAACCCTGAGATACCACCTTACACCAGTCAGAATGGCTACGATAAAAAACTGAGGTGACAGCAGATGCTAGAGGGGTTGTGGAGAAAGAGGAACACTCCTTCATTGCTGGTGAGATTACAAGCTGGTAGAACCACTCTGGAAATCAGTTTGGTGGTTCCTCCGGAAACTGGGCATAGTTCTACCAGAGGACCCAGCTATACCACTCCTGGGCATATATATCAGAAGATGCTCCAACATGTAATAAG
>JADRCD010154187.1:0-15255 GCA_019843815.1 Montemys delectorum | reverse complement strand
GAAGGAAAAATATCAACCCAAAAGAATGGAAATGTGCAAAATGCCAGAAAAAGACTGGTATCTAAACAAGTCTCTTGATATGGCTATGTTTCAGAGCGCATTTAAAAAAACAAAAATAGAAAGAAAATCTCCGTAGTAAAAACTCATGTAGTGAACGTAAGCTAGTAAACATCACAGCACAAGCGGTGGCTTACCCACACAACCCTGTAGCTGTGCTTCCCTCCTGCTGCTCAGAATTGCAAAAGATCATCCTATAGGACATATCACCCAACCTGGGACACGATGAGAAGTCAAGTTTCTGAATGCTTGTTGCTTTCATACGATCATAAAGTTGACAAATTTTAAGTTGAACCATTCTAAAGAATAAGAATTCTCCAGTCATTAATTTATATATTTATACCTATAAACTTACACTTGAAATTAGTTTCAAATACCTGCTGTGTGCCAGGCACTTCATTAAGTTCTGAAAAGAGAAAATAAAATAGAGCCAATCCCAGTGCTTAGATTCAAGACTACAATAGTAATAAAGGTAGGAATAAGAAACTCTAGCACCCTAGGATCAATGCTATATATAACCTGGGGAATTATGGAATCACATAGACCAGGATTTCAGAAAAGGTGAGATGACTTCACTGTTATGTCTTTTATGAAGAGAATGTGTAAGAGGCAATGTTCATAGAACATCCAAACACCAGACCAGAATCAAATGGCAGCTGAGTGTGGTAACATATTCCTGTAATTCCACTACTCAGACAAGAGGCTAGAGTAGAAAGGTTAAGAGAATTAACTCCATGGAGAAACATCATTCAAGATAAACAGAACTTTATCTGCACTGGAAAGTTTTATTATTTTAAGCATGGGACTCATGGGATTTAATCTAATAGGGACAACAAAGTAGACGACTACAGTTGTCCTTCAATATCCAGAGGATTAGTTCTAGAACCTCATCTCATACTAAAAGTCTGCAGATGTTCAAATCCCCTATGCACTATTTGCATAGTACTAGGGTACATCGCTAGCATGACTGTTTTGTTTCAATAAGTCATGCTCTTCTGCCCAGATTAGTTCCAAACTTGTGGGTTCAGGTAATCTCTCCAAGCAGCTGTGACTTTATATGTACTGCTTCCTATGTACTGTAGGATGCGCCTCCTTCCTCTACCTCAAGTGCTAGGACTACAAGCACATGCCACATCTGGTTTTACACAGTGCTGGGAATCAAACTAAGGGTTTTGTGTAAGCTAAGCTAACCAAGCACTCTACCAAACTAAGCTAATAGGTCCAGCCCTCTCCTGTGTACTTTCAACCATCTCTAGTTTACTCATTACCTAGTACATTGTAAAGCATTATTGTGGTATCTAGGGAATGGTAAAAATGTACACGTTCAATAATTGTACAAGCCCCTGCCCCCTAATATCTTTGATTCTCCATTTGTTGAATCCACAGATGCAGGAAACATGGACAGAGCTGACTCTAATTTAAAAAAATAAATACAGATTAAAAAAGGACAGTATTGCCGGGTGGTGGTGCATGCCTTTAATCTCAGCACTTGGGAGGCAGAGGCAGGCGGATTTCTGAGTTCGAGGCCAGCCTGGTCTACAGAGTGAGCTCCAGGACAGCCAGGGCTACACGGAGAAACCCTGTCTCGGGGAAAAAAAAAAAAAAAAAGGACATTATATATTTAGTTGAGGAATGATAGCAGTGGGAATGGATTAGTCAGCTATTTAAGATATGGTGTAGAATATTCTGCTTTTATTTACTGATTAAATATAGCGAACATAAAAGTGGTAAAAAGAGATAGTGACGACACTAAGACTCTGCTGGGGACATTTTATGAGTGAGACGCATAATTCTCTTTTCTCAAAACCAACAGGAACAGCTTTGCATTTTTCTTCCAAGCTTTTACTGCCTCATACAAGTGATAATTGGGTGTGGCCCGTGCCACAGGGAACACCTACCACTAGTTCATTTTACGTTTGGGCAAACATTAAACCCAAAGACAAAACTAAACAGGTTTTCTATTCAGTCTGCTAACAATGAACCCTGAAAAGATATCTGATGATTCCTTAATTCTGTTAAAAAATGTAGTTATTGCCCAGCTGGAGAAATCACACAGCATCTAGAAACCCTGCTCCTTCAGCTGAGCCAATGCTCATGCAGAGCAATTCCTCCAACCATAGGAAATACATAGGAGGAGGAGTACTTGGTGACACTCTCTACCAACACTTAAGAATATAATTTCCATTATGAAGATTTTTAATACTGCCTTGTTAAAAAATAATTTAGTAATTCCAAGCAAGATTTCAGGAACATATTCCTAAATTCTACATGGTGAGGTAAGAAAAATGGTACATTCAAGTGTTTTGCTCAGTTTTATTTTGGGACAAATAAAATAATCATTTGAAAGCAGTTCACATACTCAGAGAATTCAACATAAGTCAGGCCAATCAAAAGTATTCTTTATAGAAGCTATACGCCACTTATAAATACAAAAATCATGAGTACTGCTGTAGACAATACTGCAGGACTGAAAAGAGAATTTACTAATTCTTTCAAAACCATACTGTGAGCATGCCTGCGATAGTGGATGTGACTGAAACTGTAATGTAATGCTGAAAGTTTCATACGTAAAACTACTCTGACTTTTAATTATTTCTGTGCTGTGTATGTGCGACTGTACTTGGTGCTTATGTGCAAGTGAGGGTGTTCCTGAACACTGGCGGTACGGATCCTCCTGGAGCTGGAATTACAAGTGTGAGCCATCACACATGGGTCA
This sequence comes from Montemys delectorum, assembly GCA_019843815.1. Classification (NCBI taxonomy): domain Eukaryota; kingdom Metazoa; phylum Chordata; class Mammalia; order Rodentia; family Muridae; genus Montemys; species Montemys delectorum. The sequence goes on along the minus strand of JADRCD010154187.1, from coordinate 12,482 downwards.
TGGGAACAAACAACTCATGTTCTCTGCAAGAGCCATATGCACTCTTTAACTGTTAAGCCACCTCTCCAGGCCAGCTCCCCTTATTCTTAATTTATTTATGATTACTATAGAACTAAGAACTTTTATGTAATGCTTACTTATCTGCTATTCCAGATTAAAATGAAATACAAACTTTAGATATGAAATTTTCATATGTACAACATTTTCTATATGGAAACAATACAAGACAATAACTGAGTCAAAGAAGGCTCTTGACAACCACCTTCACAGGCACTCACAACCACACCATTTCTTAAACAGGCACTTAGAAGAAGGCACCTAAAATCTCACTTTGGTCCACAGATGACTGAAAATAGGACAAGAGCTTAACATCTCTGCATTCTGTCACCTTCATTCAGCTCAACTAAACACAGAGGTTAAGTCATTGTCCTTAACCTTTTTCCTGGAGTCACCTTGGATTCCAGAGCACCCCTCAAACAAAGAGTAAATATCCTGGATGTTGAGTCCACACCCTGGGACATATGCAACTGTCTTGTAGGAAGCCTTCATTCAGCCCTCACCATCCATCCCTCTTGCAGGATCAGAACTGCCATAACACTTCTTGACTAGAGCTGCTTAATCTCCTATACCTCTTGTCTGGATTCTCCCATTATTTAAATCTTAAAGGTCTGGTGAGTAATCTAAAAACTTGGAAGTTACTGGAACCAACTAACCATTCCTCTTTCCAGGATGACAACACTAAACAAATCTTTGCTTTTTGCCATTATTTATCTCTGTACAGGACTTCTTGGAGTTTGGTGGCTAGTCGCAGTTTGCTGGGGCGGCCAGTGCCAGGCTTTCATCCCCAAAACTTTGGTTTAACATTTTATTGCTGGATGAAATAGAAGGGACCTAATATTTTAATCCTCTTAGCCTACCAGGATGACAATGACATAAACTGAGCTTACCAAAATAACAATGCTGGACAGGACAATCCAGAACAGCATCTCCTCAGTTCTCAAAGACCATGGTTCCCTCCAACCTTGTAAGTTCTGGTTAGAAACTGGCTCTTTAATTTCCCCATAGGAGAAAACAAACTGCTTTCTTGCCGGCTAGCATAGTGACTCACACACAGTAAGCACTACCCCTAGTGTCATATACCAGAACTTCTGAAGATTCTTAGTAAAAGAACAATGTGTCTTCAGGCTGGATGGGACAAAAATGCCTGTCATTCATTTAACTGTACAGTTTTTCTCATGAACATTAAATGCACACAGGATGCATGTGTTTACTTGTGCATATACCTGGGAGTTATTTACCTGTAAGTTTCTCTGAACTCGATTTACTCTGGTAATACCACCACAGAACTCCAGACTCAGATTAAAGTCCCTTATCTCACTCAATCTCAGACCATGCCATTTCTCCACACAGATGTCAAACTTGTCAAAAAGATTTAATAGTCTGACCACTAGATCCGATAAAACAGTTCCTCGCTCCAATGCTTGTTCTAATACCAGAGACTTTATCAGGCTTGGACATGTGTATATGTCCAGGTGAAATAGAACATTTTAAGACGTGCGGCAGGGGGTGGGAGCAGTTCCTTAGAAACTGAACTATGTCTTATATACAAAGCTACCTAATGATATTTTTTTTCAACTTTGTAACTATAGTTCCTACCCTCCCTGCCTCCAACACCAAGGAGAAAAGTAACTCCGAAAGAAAAATGGCTTGTTAGTTATTAAACGGTTCTTAGTAAAGTTTTGGTCTTGGGAATCACAATAACAACTCACGTCACAACTCCAATCGTTCCGTGAAATTTGCCCTTCGTCGCTTAATGGAATAATTATATTTGTGCATGTTTCCCATACCTACACCATTAGGGATAAATGCTGTGTCACTGAGAAGAAAAGCAAAGTATTCTGTTGGATCCCAAAAGAAATTGTCAAAGAATGTCTCCAGCCTGCCTGGAGCTGCTATTCCATTCCCTATAAAGGCAACCAGAAACGACTCTGGGAGTCGTCTGCGGCCACCCGGCAGTTTCCGACCGGTGGGAGGGCCCCCTCACCCGCACAACGGGTCAAGGAAAAGCTGCATCCGCTCGTTTTCATCTCTACGGCCCGGGCGGCTTCTCACCATTTCCAGCGAGTCACCAGAACCGTCGGGGTGGCCACTGCCCAGGGCCGGACTGGCCCTGCCCTCGGGGGTCTTTCGTTCACTGTTGCGCTTCGGGCCGCTGGCGTCGCCCCGACCTCCCGCTTCCCGGCGCCTCCGCCTTCGGCTCCACAGGTACATGGCCCCAGCACCCAACAACAGGGGCGCCCCGATGGCTAGCGCCACGTGCCATCGCGGCAGGGTCCCCGCGCCCGAGCCGGGGCCCGCAGTCCCACCGCCACCGCCCACTCCATTTCCAGAACCGGGCGCAGCAGCCGCCGCCATCGCCGCCTCTATGGGCTTAGAGGCGGCCATGACGACTGTCCTCCGCCGCCGCCGCGCCGGTCGCGGGCGCCACGGTCACCGGGCAGCGTGGGGAGGAAGCCGGGAGCGTGGAGGAAAGCAACGCGCGAGCGAGCACGCTAAGCAGAAGGAGCGGACGACACGACAGAAAAGGGCCAGAGGTCACCGGAAGCCCGGGGCATGCCGGGCTAGACCTGCGGCTGTGCCCGCCCCTATCGAGTGCACAGGGGAGAACCACTTCCGGGGTCAGAAGGCCGGGTGTGGGCCTGGCGTTCTGGGCAGCTTTTCCCTTTCCTTTAGCAGGCGGTTGCTTAGAATCATTTGGGGGGGTCCTGGGCCTTGTGCAGACCTCTTCTCCAGGATGGAAGGACCGGTGGCACTGTCGCCAGTGCAGCGAGGAGGGGGGCTGTATACAGCAAGTGCCGAGGGACAGCTCCCCGTAGCTTTGTGAGTGGGTGGGGTTGCAGAAGCGCTGTGAAGGTAATTGGCCCGCAGGAACGGTGGGCCTCCCAGTTGATTGGTAGATACGGGGAGAGGGTGTGGCTACGTGGATGCCTGTTAAAGACTAAAACAGTGTGAGGGGTGGGGAATCGGTGAGAACATGGTGCTGTACAACCCAGCTTTGTGGCTCTGCAATATCCAGATTGTAATTTGGACGAGTTTGTAGTTACTGGGGCAATGGCTGAGGGCAAAGACTAGATGGAAGCTGGGAAAGGTAGGTTGACTCATGGAAGTGACTTGAGGATGACTGTGTGCTCCACCTCCACTAGTTATAAAGGTAATGATGTCTGTTAGAAGGCTTTCCGAGTATTGACTTTCCTGGGTCACTGCAGACATCTTTACGCGTGTATCTTAAAATGGATTCCACCTGACATCTAGCCCGTACAACCTTCCCTGGAGCACATGTGCCTGTCACAACACTTTAGTTTTGCTCACTTATTTGAAGTAACTTTCTTAAGCCTTCAGGAGCTCTGGGTCAGGTCTTAAAGCATGAAATTTACTTTGCAAAGTGTTTGGAATTCACATAATTTTCAAGAAGAAAAGGCAAAGCCTGAATTATTAAATGTTCCAGGCTATGGTTCGTCATTTCAGGTTTGAACATCCTTTTGCCAATAAATAATAATAAAAAAGAACCATAGATGGTCACTGGCTTTTAAGCACCACAAGATGCTCACCACAACAGCACTACATGAAGATGCAAAGGCCAAGTTGTACCAGTGTGGAGTAATTAACATAGAATGTTCCGGTTTGAAACTTCAGGGCCTTTTCTCTTGCATCATGTTGGTTCTCACCAGTGAAATGTTTGCACTATTCTCACCCTAGAACTTCAAAAGAGGAATCTCTTGTCTTCTGAGCAATCTTGGGTTTTTTCAGAATAACAACAAAAGGATTCTCCTCCTATAACTTCACATTTTTCTGTGATATCTTGGAGGATTATAGGCTCCCAGTTTGAATAAACGATTGGAACTAAAACACATTTGAAAGGTTTTTCTCCTTTGTTAATTTTGTGTATGTATGTGCGTGGGGGCACTCATCCCATGGATCATGATAGGAATCTTTGGGAGTCACTTCTTTTGTCCATATGGGTCTTGGGATCTTGTGTAGCACCAGCAAAGTGGCTACACTATCAGACAACAGTTTCTGTTTCTTCCCCAGTTTTTACCACATTCTATAGTTATTGGTTCTTATATGTGCTACTCAAGTTCATTTTGATTCCTTGGTATAGTAATCTTAGTACTCCCAAACCTGTTACTAAGTTAGACATATGATGGGTACTTGTTAGTTTATCCACCCAACACAATGCCTGCAATAGCTAGTGCAGGATAAAGAGTTGATAAGGTATTAAATGAACACGTTCCTGGCTGCTCCAGCTTTTCCCATCATCCTTGCCAGCCCAGCACCAGGATTGCTGACTGCCACCAATACTGGAATCAGCATAGTCCCTGTGGCTAGATCTCAAGCAGCCCTCTTCTCAGCCACCGCCACCACTATCGCTGCTAGTTGGAAACTATTGTGCTGTGATCCTTGCCCCTCGCCTTCACTCTGGCTGCTTCCAGTGGGGTATTACTTACTGCATTCTTTCGTATTCTACTTATGTAGAATCCCCATTTTTGTCTGAACCCTCTTGATGGTAACTGTCTCTTGATCCTGGTGGTTTCTGCTTTATTAAACTCCCATCAAATCTTCGGTTGAGTAGGTGGTACTGCTTGTCATGGGAATGTCATGTCATGATTCCATCAACTGGCTGCTCCTTCTGCTGTCAGAAGCAGCCTCTGCATTTATCTGCAAGGAGCCATGTATAGTAACTCTATTTCCCCCTCTTTCACTGTGACTGATAACTCATGTATAATTTATGCACTCATTTGCCACCTTTCTGCCCACTCAGAGCTTTTTAAGATCTTTTCATCCCTATTGACTTAGTTCATTGCCACTCATAAGATTTTTTTTTTCCTTTAGAAATGTAGAAATGCTGATTGTACTTCATTTTTATTTTGGAAAAAAATTAATTACATTTTTTGTTTTGTTTGCATATGCATGTATGTATGTGTGTGAACATTCAAGTGCCATGGCACATATAGGGAAGTCAGAGACAGCTTGCATGAGTTGGTTCTCTCTCTACTGTGTAAGTTCAGGCTTCAGGTTCGGGTTGGCAGGCATGGTGGCAGGTATGTGTGTGGAAGACAGAGGTCCAGCACTTCTGTTCAGCTAGATTGGCTATGTGGTAAACCACGGGGATCCTCCTGTCTGCTTCCATAGCACTGGGATTATAAACATGCATTCCTAGCTCTGTATTAATACACGGGAACCAAGAATCCAAACTCAGGTTCTCATGCTTGGGTATCAAGCACTCTAGTGACTGAGCCGTCTCCTCAGCCTGCTTAACGGCTTTAACTCACCTTTATTTAATAGCTAATGTTGAAAATCTTTTCGTGTACTTATTTTTCATTTATTTATCTTTCTCAGTAAGGTGACTGTCTCTCATGACTTTGGCTTATTTTATAATGAAATTTGCTCTTTTAGTGTTGAAACGTGAATTCAAAGGAATTCTAGATACTATTCCTTTGCTGAATTTGCATAGTTTATGGATATTTTTACCTGCCTTTATTTTGTGTTTCCATCTAGATAAATTTCAATTTTTATTTACAAGTTTTTGTTTGTTTGTTTGTTTTTCGTTTTTTGAGACAGGGTTTCTCTGTGTAGCCCTGGCTGTCCTGGAACTCACTCTGTAGACCAGGCTGGCCTCGAACGCAGAAATCCGCCTGCCTCTGCCTTCCAAGTGCTGGGATTAAAGGCGTGTGCCACCACCGCCCAGCTAAAGAATGCTTTTTTGTTTGTTTGTTTTGTTTCTCATTATGTGTGGTCGTGAGCCACTGTATGGTTGCTGGGATTTGAACTCATGATCTCCGGAAGAGCAGTCGGTGCTCTTAACCACTGAGCCATCTCGCCAGCCCTACTTTCAAGTTTTAAAATTAGAACATTAAGTTACATTATGACATTTCAAGTAAAATTACTATGTATTTTTATTTATTCTCTTCCCGTCTTTTCATGCCTGTGTTCATCTACCTTATAATCTTCCACAGCCTCTCTCTCTCTCTCTCTCTCTCTCTCTCTCTCTCTCTCTCTCTCTTTCATGTTACATGTCTTGTTGCCCACCCCTTCACCCTTCCTCAACAACTATATTCCTCCTTTAGTAGCCTCCTTCCTGGTTTCATAACCTATACCCGCACCGACCTCCCACTAGTATATGGAGACATTATAAGCTTTGAACCACATATGAGAAACAATTATAGTATACCTTAAGATGTATCCATTCCTGAAATTTTCATGATTTCATTTTTCTGTACAATGAATAAAATGTTATTGTGTGTATGTACTACATTTTTATTATCCACTCATCTATTATGGATATTTAGGCTGCTACCATTTCCTAACTATTTTAACTTATGCAGCAATAAACATGAATGTACAAATCTCTTTGTGGCAGACTTTAGAGTCCTTTAGATCTATGCCCAAACATGGTATAGCTGGGTCACATGACTCTATGTTTTTCCAGAATTATCCATATTATTTCCATAACGGCTCTATTTGTTTACACTTCCGCCAGCAGTGAATAGGAGCTTCTCTTTCCCCATATTCCCACCAGCACTGGATGTTGTATCTTTTCTTTATGCTAGCTATTCTGACACAGGTGAGATAGAATCTCATAGCTTTCAGTTACGTTTCCCTGATGGCTAATGATATTGAACATGTTTTTGTTTGTTTGCTTGCTTTGTTTTGCTTTAGTGGAGGTTTAATTTTTTTTTTTTTAGTTATATCCTAGGTATTAAACTCTTGTTTGAAGTATCTCCCATCCTATAGGCAGTCTGCTTGCTTTGTTGGTTGTTTGCTGGGCAGAAAGTGTTTAATTCTGGTTGTTAATTCCTGGGACACTTCTTGTGCCGCTGGAGTTCTGCTCATAAAACCCTTGCCTGTCCATAAGCCTATACCTTGAAGTGAGTTCTCTGTGTCTACAGCCCTTCCTGAGTTTCAGGGTTTATCGTCAATTCATTTTGCATTTACTTTTGTATAGGGTTAGAGATATGCAGCTAATTCCGTTCCTCTACAGATGGATATCCAGTCTCTTCTCTCTCATTATAATGCTTTTAAATTTAAATAATTCAGAAGTCAAAGATTAAAATAATTTCCTTTGTTTCCTTACTCAGGGTCTCCAAGACTAGACTAGGTTTGGTGATTTGTTGAAGGAACTTAAAGGGCCCAGCATGTGTCAAACTCATAACTAATATTTATTATAGGGAAAAGATATAAAGGAAGATTATCAAATTTAACAGGTACATAGGCAAAGTCATGAGGAAATCTGGCCCAGGTTTCCAAGAGCCCGCTTCAAGTCTAGTCACAAAAGATATGCTTAATTCCTTAAGCAATGAATTGTGACATGTCAACTAAGATATTTATTGGGTGAGATCATTAGAGATCTTAAAGTTTTATTGGATACTAGTCTTGAAGGTAGTCTTAACATGGCAAATACCTAATTTATAGGCTTCCAGAAGAAAATCATTTTTTTTCAGCATGTTATGATTTAAATGGCCCCCATAGACTACATGTTAAAAGCTGGGCTGCCATCTTGTGGTGCTATGAGGAGGAAGCAACACTTTCAAGAGATCTCATTTCAATGAATGGCTGTGAGCCTCTACATCTGTATTAGTCAGGTATTAGAGAAAGGTTCTATGGAGCTGAAGGGTTTGCAGCCCCTTAGGATGAACAACAATTACTAACTAGTACCCTCAGAGCTCCCAGGGACCCAACCACCAATCAAGGACTATACAGGGTGGGATTGAATGTACTGGCAGCAGGTATATAGTAGAGGATTGCAAATTCGATCATCAATAGGAGTAAAGGACCTTGGCCTTGTGAAGGTTTTGTGCCCCAGTGTAGGGGAATGCCAGGGCCAATAAGTGGGAGAGGGTGGGGTGGCAGGCATGGGGAAGGGGGAGGCAAAAGGGGTTTGTTCTTGCTTTTGTTTGTTTGTTTGTTTGTTTGTTTGTTTTGGAGGGGAAGATGGGAAAGGGAAAATGTACATGTAAATAAAGAAAATACCTAATTAAAAAAAATAAATTAAAAAAAAAAGAGATCTCATTGTGACTATGCCACTGAAGCTCTTACTGCAATACTACCCCCTTCTCTTTCATCTATCTATCTATCTATCTATCTATCTATCTATCTATCTATCTATCCATCTATCCATCCATCCGTCCATCCATCTATCTGATTTCTGGCACCCATGGAAAGTGAGCAGATTTACTTCAAATTATGCTCTCTGCAATGATCTTCTGTTTCACCACAGGGACCAAGACAGCAGATCGAACCAGCTGTGTACTGAAAGCCCTAAAGCCATAAATCCTAAGTAACTATTTCTTCTTTTTAAGGTGGCTTTCTCAGGTATTTTGTCCCATGATGCAAAGCTGATGGACACACTATGTAAACCACATTGGGTAATATAAAGAATTTAAGCTAGTCTGATAATTTAAAAAAATTTATATCACTGCAAGAACTCTTTATTATGTGAATTCTCAGAGGCTAGCAAACCAGTCTCTTGTGATCAATCTTTTCTAAAGATAGGCAGTTTCAGTCATTAGTATATTGAAATACAATTCAATCCCTTGGGCAAGATGTTTATATCTTTATTATCAACAGGACTCCAGATTACAGGATGAAATCTGCACAGGATCTACATACAGTATTGACTTCATTTGAAATCCAAGTGTTGCAAATTTAGGCTGTTAAATAAATCCAATTAACTGTAACAGTTTACCTTAGAAACTAGATTCTCGAGTGGAGGACTGAGGCAAGCCACCCAGCCCTGCTGTAGCATCGTCAGCACTATTAAGTGTGATCCTAGGCTCTGCTGTTAGTTTGCATTGCAACCTCTTATCAGCCTGGTATTCGAGAGCTGTTGGGAAAAGCACATCATGTCTCTTTTCCATGCAGCTCCGTAAGTTCTGGGATATAAAAATCTGAGATCACAAAACCGGTTCAGAATAGCCCTTCTGACATCAAAGAAGCTCCCTGAGCTCTGTACAGTTTGGGGCAGGCTAAGTAATTGAATGGCTTCTTACACCAGCTGTATGATATTTTTATTACTGAGTTAATTAGGATGAAGTGATTTTATTAAGACAAAATCAGTATGCTTCATTTGAAGTCTATCACTTTACCCTTTTACAGTGATTACTGTTTCTTATCTTTTACTTAGAAAGGTAGAGTGCAAGAGGAATGAGATGACTTATACAGAAAAACATTCTTAAGATAGGTATGGTGACTCATGTCCATAATTCCAGCATTCAAAAGGCCGAGGCAGAAGAAAGGCTTTGAGTTTGAGACAGACCCAGGGAAGATAGTTTCAGGCTAGCCTGAGTTGAAGAGGAAGACTGCTCTAAGGAAAGGAAAATTGTATATATCTTTATACAGTTTGATCAATAAAGCATCATATTCTGATTAGCCCCAAATCCTTAATTGCCAAAAAGTCCAGAGTGTTCTCTGAACTCTTCACATTTTGTCCTGCCATTTGTTCAGAAATTCAGAAAACAGCCTGGAATTGTGAATCTGTCTGGATTGAGCTGTATTCAGTCACCAGACTGATGAGAAAAATGAGTAAATTTGGCTCTTTGTCCATTGTCATTCAGAAAACCTAGAAAATTGAACAGAACAGAAGCTCTGAGACACTTCAAAGAAGGAACATTATGTCATCATTTCCTCCAAATTCCTCCTTTAGGAGGAAGGTTCATTAGGACTCAGAAAATAAATGAAACTCAGAAGACATAGGATGCTTGTGAAATTACAACTTATGCAAGACCCATCCCCAAGAGTATATTATTGCTAGCAGTTGCTGGGTAGAAGAGACTTCTCTGATCTGGTGAAACTGCCTGCCTCCAAGTCATGTAGAGACAAGAATTGAGCTGAAATGAATTGTCACTCATGCGGGGTGGGGTTTTCATCATTGCACCTCCCTCTGAGTTTCTGTGCTGTAAGTAACCCCAGTAAATGCTGTTTCCTAAGCTAGACGTGGATGAGAACCTTTCTTTGATCTGTCTTTGGTGCCTTTATCTTGGGTAAGTATTTGTTCATGTCTCTTCAGGGATGTTACATAATGCTCAACTGTCTCATCTCGTAGGAGTGGAAGAGACCCTATTCCCAATAGAACATTCTTTCTCATCTTGCACCTTCTAAGAGGCAACACAACTTAAGATAGAGTTCTTATGAATGGTAGTATATATTGTATTAGTTACTTCTTTATTGTTGTGATAAAACACTGTGACCAAGGCAACTTATAGTTCTAGAGGTTTAGAATTTATGATGGTGGAACAAGGGCATGGAGGTAGGTGGCTGGAGCAGCAACCGAAGACTGACATCTTGATCCAGAGAGCACATTTGGAAAGGTTCTAGTCTTTTGAAACCTTAAAGCCTCCCCCCCAGTGACACACCCCCTCCAACAAAGCTATATTTCCTAATTCTTCCCAAACAATTCCACCAGTTGGGGACTCTAGTATTCATGAAGGGCAATTTCATTCCAACTACCACACACATGATCATTAATGTCATATGCCAACTTGATGTTGTACATAAGTTACTCAAATTGACTATTGTTTTGGGCTCTAAATGTGTTGATGAAAACATTTGAATGGTTTGACTTAGTAATGAAACTTGCTCTCCCAATCTGGATGGGTATCACCCACCCACTGGAGGCTCCCAATCTGGATGGGTATCACCCACCCACTGGAGGCTCCCAATCTGGATGGGTATCACCCACCCACTGGAGGCTTGAATCTACCAAAGGTATGAGAGTTGAGGAAGGAACAGTTTTTCCCTACCTGTTTGCCTCATTGCTTGACCTGGAACATCTCATATAATTTTCTTCTGTGTTTGAATTAGCATTTACAACATTTATCACCCCATTCTCATGCCTTTGAAAGGAGACTAAATTACTCTACCAACTGTTTTTCTGCCTGCAGATGGTAGATCATGAGACTTCTCAAATTCCAGAATTATATGAGTCAATTCTCCAGTTGTTCATATTTCTCCTCTCTCTGTCCCTGTCTGTCTGTCTGTCTGTCTGTCTGCCTGCCTGCCTGCCTGCCTATCTGCCTGCCTGCTTGTCTGTCTGCCTGTCTGTCTACCTGTCTGTCTGCCTGTCTACCTCTCTCTCTCTCTCTCTCTCTCTCTCTCTCTCTCTCTCTCTCTCTCTCTCTCTCTCTGTCTCTCTCTGTCTCTCTCTGTCTCTCTCTCTCTCTCTCTCTCTCTCTCTCTCTCTCTCTCTCTGTGTGTGTGTGTGTGTGTGTGTGTGTGTGTGTGTTGCAACTCTCCTACCTGACAGTTCCCTATCCAGTTGAGTTGAGTGCTTGATTTTCCACTGGGTGAAAAGACCACCCAGTGACATTCAGTGTTTTGGTTCTATTACTCCTTGTAAAAGGCTTTATCTATAGTATTTTTATAGAGAGGGCTGGTTTTGCCACCCACAGGAGATCTTTCCTGCATTTTTTTTTTACTGAGGTAGAAACCAGCAATGAGGGCATAGTTGTGAGTTCTCTTGGGACTTTGAGAAGCAGCCCTTCACTAACATTCTGAAGTAGAAAGCACACATGTTCTCCAAAACAAGAAGTCGAGGTGTCATTTTTGATGCTTTAGTTTTCTTCTAACAAACTGTGATGTCATGCTGTAGGAACATTGACATAGTTTCAAATCCTATAGTCGTATTCTTTTCCAAAAGGAATTTTTCTATGGTAAGTAGACAATAACTCAGCAGTTTGAAAGATCTCTTGGAAACTGGCAGAATAATGTAAAGAACCTTGCTTCAAACTTGGGTGGGATGCTTAGTAGTAAATTTCCTTGGACAAGTGATAACCTGTTTGAATCTCAGTCCTCCAATTCAAGAAGCAACACCAGTTACCCAATCACAAGATGATTGTAATGGAAATAGCACCAACCCACCCTGAAAAATAAAAACAGGCTGTATTATTCGTAGAACATCTGTTTTTGCTTGTTTGTTTGTTTTGTTTGCTTTTAAAGAACAACTCAAATGAATGCCCCAAATGATCATACACTGAGCTCTTAAAAAGTGGGGTGCTCATGCAGTGCAACAGTACACAGAATCAATAACTACTACTGCAGAACTATGACTATTTCTCACAGACCTGATGTGCATAGGACACTGATCATTATCATTGGCAGCAGCAGCAGGACCAACATCTACAATGTCATTGCAAGAAATTTCATATGCCAGCAAATTTGATATTTGGGGGGCAGAGATCAGAAGTGGTAACCTAAGGGCTTATAAAGTAGTTGGGAGATAGAAGAAGCCAAGTTGGGTGCTGCAAATGTATCCTCACCTATAGTGGTTAGAAATGTAGGGACATTACTATGCATGTGCAGGACTATTCAAGTATTTTATAAACAGTAGCACACAATAAACTCCATGCATGGGCCGCTGCTCCTAAAAAAAAAAAAAAAAGAAAAGAAAGAAATGTAGGGACATGTATGTGCAAAATTCAAGTTTTATG
>JADRCD010154184.1:0-27902 GCA_019843815.1 Montemys delectorum | reverse complement strand
TGTGTGTGTGTGTGTGTGTATGACAGTGCTGGGGATTCACACAAGCCAGTCAAGCACACTACCATTGAGCCTTTACCCCAAATATCCAATGGAGATATATCAACTTTTGGGCTATTATAGATGTTATGAATACAAGTTGATCTGGGGGGCAAGAGGATTAAAGCCAAGGCATTGAGTGTCTTAGACAAGTGCCCGGCAACTGAACTCCTATGAACCACACATTATATGTATTTAGAGACTGGATTTGAGGAAAGATGAATTCAAGAGAAACAAGCCTTGATGTCTCCAAGGCTTTCAGTGCAGCCTCCAGTGGAAAAGCACAGTAGCTGCCTAGACTCCCACCTAGGGAGCGGGCAAAGAAGCCTTAACTGTGCTCTGCTGGCCAGGGACCAACCAACTCTATGAGGGAGCCAGGGACCACAAGCATCACCATGAACAAAACTAAAAAGGAAGATTTACTTTCTGCCTCAAAGAACCATTATGAAATTTCAAGCCAGAAGCTTTCCAGAAGTTACCAGGGCTCATGCCTGCTGAGCCCACTTGTGGCAGAGAGCTTAACTAACTCCTATAAAGGGCTGTTCTTCAGAACTGGATGCAGACAACTCCTTGATACTACCACAACATCTACAATACTCAAAGGCACCCGCAACATCATCAAAATCAACCCACCCGGGGAAGACTCAGAGAGTAGCTCAAATGTTATTCATTCACAGGCCTCATCTACAGGTCGAGATGTCAATAACAAAAGACATCCAAGTCAAAACAGAGAAATTAAACATGTATCTTGGACAGAATGACGACCACTTTTGGGAAGGTCACAGTGAAGCATGCCATGTTTTGTCAAGGTAATATGCATTTCCTAACTCTGGAAAATAATCTGGGTAACAGGGCAGCCCAGGAAAGGAGGAGAGTTTTTTTTAATTAATACATAAAAATATTTCTGAGGCCTTAACAGGCTCTTACTCTTTGACCTAATAGTCCCTCTAAGACTCAAAACAGAAACAAATACACTAAAGAAAAAAGCAACACACAATTCTGCATTCCTATTCATAATAGTGCCCACAAGGGAAATGAAGACATTTTCTATACACAAACGTGCTCATCACGTTTTATGTCATCTTAGCACAGGCTAGAATCATTTGAGAGAAGGAAACTCAACTGAGAGAATGCTTCCATACGATACTGTTGTAGGGCATTTTCTTAACTAGTGACTGATGGGGGAGGGCAAAGCCCTCTGTGGGTGGGGCCATCCCTGGGCAGGTGATCCTGGGTTCCATAGAAAGCAGGCTGAGGAAGCCATGGAGAGCAAGCCAGTAAGCAGCACCCCTCCATAACGTCTACATCAGCTCCTGCTACTAGGTTCCTGCCCTGCTTGAATTCCTGCCCTGACTTTCTTTGATTATGAACACTGATGTGGAAGCATAAGTTCTAAATAAACTCTTTCTTTCTCCCATCTAGCTTTTGGCTATGGTGTTTCATCACTGCAACAGTAAATATAACTAAGACAGTCACATTAGTCACAATTGCCAGAAAGTATAAATCCAGATGGTCATAACACGGGCACAACAGAGACAAATATGGTACATATGTGCAGAAGAACCTCATTCAGCACTAAGAAGACATGGAAGCCAGGTGTGATGGTGCGCCTGTAACCCAGCACCCAGAGGTTGGCACAGAAAGACTAAGAGCTTCAGACAATCCTGGGCTACATCGTGAGACTCTGCCCCCAAAAGGAAGAGTATTCTGATTTGTGCTACAACATGCGGAAACTTGCGGACATTGTGCTAAGTGACATGAACGAGTAACAAAGAGACAGATATTGTGCAAATGCAATTATGAGGAGTAGGTAGGGTTGTCAGACACAGAGGAACAGGGAATGCTGGTTACCAGGATCCTGAAGTGGGTGGAGGAGAGAGTAAATCCAAAATGATGGAGGAGTTATGAAGTCATATGGTGGTAGTGGTTGCACAAGAATATAAACTTGCTTAACACCACAAAAATGGCTAAAATGGGGTTGAGAGATTGTTCAGCAGTTAAGATTGTTTTTTGCTTTGGCAGAGTACTCAGATTTGGTTCCCAGTACCCACAGCAGAGGGTTCACCACCACTTATAGCTTAGTTCCAAGGGCCTTAGCTTCAGTTCCTCTTCTGTCCCCCACAAGCACTTTTATCCTCCTGAGTGCTAGGATTGAAGGCATGTGTCACTACACCCAGCTTCAGTTTAACTTCAGAATCACAAGTAGAGAACAATCACCAGCTGCCTAGGACTGTGAGTTGGGAAGAGTGGGGAGTGGGTGCTAATGGCTGTGGAATGATGGAAATGTTCTCACTGACTACAGTAATGATTGCACAACTCAGGGTATACAAAAACTCACCGTATACTTTAAGTAAGTGAAGAAGAATTATATTTTAATATGAAGCTATTAAAAAGAAGACAAAAACTGCCAGGAACATAATTAAAGTATTATTATTTAAAATTCTCAAAATTTCTCAGAGGACCTTGTTTTGGTTCCCAGCACCCATATTGGGTGGCTCACAACAATGTGCAACTCTAGGTCCAGGAAATCCAATCCTCTTCTGGCCTTTGTGGGCACTGCACTCATGTAGTTCACATACATACACTCAAGTGCACACACATATGCATACAATAATAAACATATTGTTAAAACTTCTTCAACAGAAAACTGATGGTTACATAAATTATGTATGGGCCCTCAGTTGGATATTATATAGCCATTACAAGTAGCTATAAAAACCAGAGAGAAGCTGGGCAGTGATAGTGCACACCTTTAATCCCAGCACTTGGGAGGCAGAGGCAGGCGGATTTCTGAGTTCGAGGCCAGCCTGGTCTACAGAGTCCAGGACAGCCAGGGCTACACAGAGAAACCTTGTCTCGAAAAACAAAAAACCAGAGAGAAATATTATGTAATAATGAAAAGAAACACAGTCTAAACTAAGTTTTAAAAGGAAGTATATGAGAAATGTCTGGCTAGTACTATTGGGGGAGTGAGAGGTGCACAATTTACATATTTGGTAGTGACCTAGGGCTACATGTGAAAAAACAGTCATTTAATTTTTCTATCAGAAATAGCAAGGCAGATGAAGGAACAAAAACCTAAGTTATACCAGTTACTTAGGATGGTGGTAGCAGTACTTTCTTACATTTGTGATATTCCTAGAAGCTGAACTGCGGGTTTTTTTGTTTCTTTTTTTGTTTGTTGTTTTTTGTTTTGCATTGAAAGAATATAAAGTCCTTGAAGAAAAGAAGAAGAAAGAATAAGCAAGGAACAGCAAGGAACAGGTTCTAGATTGGCCTGAGCACAAGCAATCTTACAAATGTATTGACTCTAAGGAGAGCTGCCAACCCCAGTCTCTCAAAGGCACATCACCCTGAACAACCTCCTTGCTAATACTCCTAGTCCCAGAGGAGGCCACCCAGGACCCAGGCTCATTACTGGTTAATCCAAGATGCCCAAACTGAGATTCAGTCTGAGATGGCAAATACAACAGGGTTGTGAATCGTTTAGGAAGGTGTTCCTATCCATCATCACTAAAAAACAAAACAAAACAAAACAAAAAAACAGAAATAGCAACATAGAACACATAGGAGAGATTATAATGTGATCGACCACCTTAAAATATTAGGAGACTCCGTGCACTTCCTTGTACAATATGCAGAGCTAGTAGACTTAATTCCACACAGGTTGTGTAACTTACTGAGACCAACATGACTTTAAACAGCAGTTCTAACTGGGTCACCTTGAACAATACAGAACAAAGCTTGCCAGGGAAACATGCAAACAGAATGAGCAAATACAGTAGGGAGTAGGCATTTTCCTAGCCTTCTGCAGTTTTTACTATAGAAAAAAGAAATTTAATGCCATGTAGCTTTTCTCAGTGCTGGAAATGATGACAGGACGCTGTCTGCTTTAACAGAGTAGGCTCATGGGGAGAGCCTGACACCGTGTCATCCCTACACACTGTCAGTTCATGTATTTGAAAAGGGTGATACAGCCAAGTTTCCCATGGAAGCAAAGAGCAGTACCTCTCTCCTCCTCCTCCTCCTCCTCCTCCTCCTCCTCCTCCTCCTCCTCCTCCTCCTCCTCCTCCTCTCCCCTTCCACTCCTTTGGAGGCCAGGCCCTGTAGGCAGACAGATCCTTTCTAGATAAAAACATTCCCAATCACTAACTGACAAGTCAAGCAAAACTTCCCTGGAGAATACATTGGAACAAAAAGCAATTTGGCTTCATGAGAGTGACCAAAGAAGCACTGGGAAACCGTCAGCTTTCATTTGGATGACCAAGTATTCCCACTTAGGAATCAATTATAATAGACTGGAGATACAGCTTAGTGGGGATGAGGATCTGGCTCCATTTTTAATACCATAGAAAATGAAGAGTCACAACTAATTTATTTTTGGTGTGATAATAACAATGAACTGATTATTATCGAGGCTCAATGATTAATACATGGGGATCGTTATAATCATCATTTCCTTTCTGTGTGTATTTGGAATTTTCCATAATAAAAAGGAAAAAAGCAAGGAGAAAGCATAAGGCCATTCATAACTTTAGCCTAGCCATAGGTTTCTCAGGAGAAAGGAAGGAAACGGGAAGAGGAAGCGCCAACTGCAAGCATGCATCATTGAGAAAAACTGCTTTTCCCAACAAATGAGAGGATGGCTATGCAATGAGGGTATATCAACAAGGCAAAAATGCTATGTAGCTTTTAAAAAATGATAAATACATTGGCCTAGTTGCTAAGTGGAAATCAGCAGTGGAATGCTAAGCAGAAAGGAAGCAGCAGGAAATATTATGTGCATACTAATAACAAGGTAAAAATGCATGCTTCCATAATGGAAAAGCTCATAAGAGACTGCAGAAGCCACATCCTCCCCTTAACACTCAGCTCACTGGTCTCCTATTAGTGAGGGAGGCCATCCCTGCATGTGCACTTGCCGAATTAATTGTGCTCCTCTGGGATCCCTATGATGGGCTTGCTTACTCTCTATGGCTTAAATAATGTCTTCTCATAGACCTGACTTCCCTGATAGACAGTGAATTCTACCTGCACACAGCAGGCATTCGGTGATGTCTGACCAAAAGAGTAGAACACAAATAGCTACTGTCTGAAATGTCTCAGGGAATTCTTCCTTCAGAGCGACTCACACCCACAGGAACCATTCAGGAGAAGCATTCCTTGGTGGTAACCAGAGAACAATGCTTCCGGTGCTGATTCACAAAGTGCTGCCTGCACTGTGGGCTTCGGAAGCCAGGAAGGCAACACAAAGCCAGGCAGACTTCCTGTTCAGACCCTAGCCGGGCCAATGGAGAAAAACCTTATTTGTTTTGCAAGCAAATGAGTCTCACTGCTATGGCTCCTAATACTTGCTCCCCAAGTACAGCTGGAGAACAAGCCTTTCCTCAACAGACACTGTGGTGAAAATAAAGGGCAGGAGGGCAGCCAGGATAGTGGCTACTCTTAGCTCTGTGCAGGGAGGGTGTCAGATCTCACTGGAGTTTCGGGGGCTCCTGTGGGCAACAGCAGGGACAGTCTAGGGCCTTCCAGTGGTGTATCACCTGTTCTTAGCTATCCAAATGCCTCCCCATCCCTTCTGCTTACAGGTGCTTTGAGTAACAGGCTTGGGGAGAGGGCTGATAGATATTTTAGAATGCCAGAAAGAAATTCAGATAGTCATTGTTCAGAACAACAGTGTGTGGGGCAGTGGACCATGCCACTAGACAGAAAATGTGGTAAGGTCAAGCAGATTCAGGAATCCCAGCAATTTTCATAATTGAGGATGGCAGGCATTAAATCTACTCCCAACCAGGTTCCTGTTCTGGAACATGTGACCATGATACCTCAATGAGAGGACTGTAAACAATCAGTCTTGCAGGAACACCCGAAGTCCTTCCACATGCAGACGACACATCCCTAACATCTCAGACCAAGCCAATAAATAGAAAGCATCTGACTTTAGATCCCGCCCCACCCAACATGTTTCTAAGGCCCTATCCTCAAGGAATAAGGTGCACGAGTCATTTCACCACAGATCGTCTGAGAGTGCCTGTCTTATTGAGTCCTCAAGGAACAGGGTGCACAAGTTATTTCACCACAGATAGTCTGAGAGTGCCTGTCTTGTTGAGCTGTGACACTCGGGGCAGAGGATTCTCTCCCGAAGCTTTCATCTGGATCTTGACCTGACCCAACCAGCAGAGTGCTGGAGCCTACGGCAGCCACTTAACCTTTGCCACTAGCTGCCCGCCGCATCCCTGATGTCTGACTGCCATCAACTCTGCAGCGGCAGCCATGAAGAGGCCCAGCAGCCTGCCTTGCTCTGGCTTCCCCTTGGAGAGCTACAACTCTTTGGCCACTCTGGCCAGGGCCAGAGCTCCTTGGATCCCCATAGACAGCACCCAGTATGCAGACTAGCAATTTGTTTAACTCTTCCTAAAAAGATGTTTGAGAATCTGGTAGACTTTTCCAGAAAAGCTCTCACACACAATTCTACACATCTTCTCAACAGGTTCTTCACTCAGATTAAATCACTGTAGCTCCTGACACGAATGTTAAACACAATATGGATGCTCACAAACTTTGCAAGACTGCGGCTAGGCCTAACATAAAGCTTTTACCCTGATGTGCAGCAGCTCTCTAGGGACAGCTTAGTTCTGTGCATGTGTGAAGACTCCCCCAGCACAGAGAGCTGCCCAGACTCCATGCCTGTATGCTGGGAAGGCAGGAAGGTGAGTCTCACTTGGATGCTCTGATCTGAGCCCATGCTGTTCTTCTCAAGGCCCTAGCAGACAAGGATGTCACATGCTACCCATCGGGCGATCACTCTGCTGAGTTACCCTCAACACACAAGACCTTCAAAAACATAAGCTTTATTTAGCCCATTTTTCTAACAACTCCCACCCCAAATTGGTTGAGGTGGTGCTAGGGAACCATCAAATCAAAGAATGGCAAGAGTGATCAAAAGGGGAGGCATATGTAGTAACACAACTACAAACTTGGCAGGGGGAAGAAAACCACAGGAGCACCCCCTCTTGCCAACATAGACCCACCACACCCTTCCAACAATACTCAAAGGCTCATGGGGGCCTGCACCAATTGATTCTATCACTTGTCCAAGATAACACACCCTTCTCAATATTCTCTTGCAAGGAGCGCCTCAATGTGCCAGGAAAATGTTCTGAGGCAAGTGTTGCTGCCTCACTGCCCGGGGCCCACCCTTCCTGCCTCTCTCCGTGATGGTACATGGATGTATCTTACTGCCAAAAGAAAAAAAAGTGCGGGGGGGGGGGGAACTTAAGGGTTTTTTTTTTTTAATAATCATTTACTTCCAATGAAAATAAAGCAAAGGTGATAGTAAGCCTGGAATTACTTATTTTGTTTTGTTTTCAAGACAGTCTCACTATGTAGCCTTGGCTGACCTGGAACTCACTATATAGACCAGGCTGGCCTCAAATGCATACAGATCTACCTGAACCTAATATGTACTGTGCTGTTCATTTATTAATCCATGATATAGGAATGACTGTAAGCCAGGCGTCGTGGCACACACCTTTAACCCCAACACTGGGGGCAGGGCGGGGGAGGCAGAGGCAGGGGAAAGTTCAAGGCCAGTTTGATCTATAGAGTGAGTTCCAGGACAGCCAGGACTACACAGAGAAACCAAACTTTAATTAACTAATTAATTAATTAAAAATCTATCACTTATCAATGGCCAGTCTGGTTTAATGTGTACACTGTGAGTACTAATTACCAGCTATATGTAGTCCTAAAGACTACAATTACCCTTTACCTTGCCTGGGTAAGACTTATAATCATTTCTAAGTCATTTCTAATCCAAGAAAACCTATGGAGAAAATGAAATTTCAATACATTTTTGTTTCAAAAGTAGAAAAGGAAACCAAGAACTTATGAGAATAGGCAGCATTCATTCCCAGGTGAGCCACAGCAGTGATGTGGTCCTTGTTCACCCCCTGGGTGAGATACAGGAATGATGTGGTCCTTGGACAGTGCTATCAGCCTACTGTACAGAGAGACAGGACCTTCCATTTTAGAGGATCCCTTCAGAAATTGTTTGACTATGCTGAGCAGCCAGGTTTCCTTGGGTAAGGAAGTGAGGAAGTGTATATTTTGGAACAAGATAGGTCCAGAGTCAAATCTCACTTAAAATTCCTGGGCACAAGGAGTGTACCTCTGTGGTAGCATGCATGCCTAGCATGCCCAGGATGCTAGGCTTCATCCTTAGCCCTTCACTCCAAACATACACACATACTGACATGGATATAAACATGGAGTTTGTTAAAAATGTAGATATGTACATCCTAAGCCCAAAGATTCTATTTCAGTGCATCTGATGTGGGGCACAGAAATCTGTGGGGATTTAAATTATTTTTCATTTTTAATTACACAATATGTAAATATATTTCTCCCTTGTAAAATATTAAAGCATTACCTTATCAGTTATGATTGCATTCAGCTGCAAGCAATTAAAAACCAACATTTGCTTAAGCAGATGGGGGTTTATTTTTCTCATGGAACCAGAAGAAATCTTGAAGCAGGTAGCTTGAAGGTACTTGAGAACTATGTGACTGTCGACATCTACCCGAGGTTACAAGACAGTAGCGCTACCTGAAAGCCCATGAAACAGATAGGGAGGGGGTACAAATGCTGGGGAGCGTCCATTTATGAAGGAGTGCTCCCCTAGGAGCCTTCAACCTTCAGGCCAGAGCTTACAGGTGGCCACTTCTAGCTACAAGGGAGCCCAGAGAAGGGAGTGTCTTAGCTGGGCAAAGCCACTGCAAACAGAATCAAGGTTCTATCGATGTACTGGTGAGGGCTTCACCCACATTAGAGCCGACTGGGTTGGAGGAGCTTTAACTGAGGAGTTGCCTCCATCACAATTGATCTGTGTGCATTCTGTGGGACATGTCTCTGGGATATTTTCTTGATTGCTAATTAATATGAGACGGCCCATCCTACTAGGGCAGTGCTATCCCTGGGCAGACGGGCCTGGGCTACATATAAAAAGAATAGCTGAGCAAGCCAGAGGAAGCAAGCCAGTAAGTAGCCTTCCTCTGTGGTCTCTGCAATAGAAAGAAAACTAGGACGGTATGGAATAAATGAGGAACAGTAACTGGGTACCTGCTGAGCAGTTTCACTTCGATTACAGACAAAGACTACATTCTCTACGGTACACCCTCTCCATCAATCCTGGCTTCATGCACATTTTAAAGAAATTCTTCAGGAGATTCTGATGCCCCCTTAAGCAGCTTTTTGAGAATTACTGCCAAACTTACACAGAGGTTTCTACATGCCCTGAGAGTTCAGCTTAGTGTAGCTGCAATTCGAAGTAACTCATGAATATTTACTCTGATCTTCTTTCCTTTCTCTAGAAAACCTAACCTGTTGTTACAGCTGCGCCTCAGGTAGGACTGCAGATGGGAGACAACAATGGAATGTGGAAAATTATCAGCTCATTTTAGAAATCAAAACCCATCCTTCAAACAGTGATGACCCAGGACTTAAGGGATGTGACCTGGGCCCAAAGCACAGCTAAAGCATGAGACTGACGGAGACAACAGCACCACCCACAAGGTGCCCCTGCCTAGAATGCTGCAGGGTCATTGTGCTGATGGCTGCTGAGTCAGGGACAGGGTAGTGGTGAAGCCAGAGCAGGCAACCGCGCATGAAAATAAATATAGTTCACAGAATTTAACCTATGAAAGGTGTAGCTGTGCAGAGGAAAACCTGGAAGGCAACCCCACAACTGCTGAAATCTTAGTGGTATATGCAACTTATGCCTGATTCTGCTTTGTTTTTTACTTTAGAAAAAAAGATTAATTTATTTTATTTTATATGTATGTATATACACCTGCTGTATATATGTGTACCATGTGCATGCCTGGTGCCCATGGAGGCCAGAAAAAGAGTATTAGATTCCCTGGAACTGGGGTTACAGATGGTTGTGAGCTGCCATGTGAGTGCTGGGAACAGAACCTAGGTCTCCTGGAAAAGCAACAAGCACTCTTAACCCTGAACCATCTCTCCAGCCATCTGCTTTGGTTTTGGTTTGTGGGGAGGGGCACTTTCTAACAAAAAGACTATTTCTTTGATGGGTGCCCAGGCATCTAACATCTGTATGCTTAGCTATATATGGATCCCAGGTAGGAAGATTATTTGAGCAAGGAACTAGAGACCAACTAGGAAAGGTAATAAAACTTCATCTCAGAAAAGAAAAAACTTTCTTTTTAAGATATATCCATAATCTTTAAAATTTATTTTATTATTTTATGTGTATGGATTTTTTTTCCTACACAGATGTCTGTGTAGCATATGCATGTAGTACCCAAGGAAGCCAGAAGAGAGTATTGAATCCCCTGGAACTGGAGTTACAGATAGTTGTGAGCTGCTCTGTTGATTCTGAGAATCAGACCCAGGACCTCTGGGAGCCATCTCTCCAGGCCCCACATCTATTTTGTTTACACACACACACACACACACACACACATACACAATTTTTCTAAATTATTAATGCTATCTAGTCATCAAGAGTAACAGAATAGTTTTTTTAATTAGGTATTTTCTTTATTTACATGTAAATTTCTCTTTTCCCAGTTCCCCTCCAAAAAACAAACAAACAAACAAACAAACAAAACCAGCAAGAACAAACCCCTGTTGCCTCCCGCCTCCCCATGCCTGCCACCCCACCCTCTCCCACTTATTGGCCCTGGCATTCCCCTACACTGGAGCACAGAAACTTCACAAGGCCGAGGGCCTCTCCTCCTATTGATGATCAAATTTGCAATCCTCTGAGAATAGTTTTTATAAGGCCTTTGGTTGGTCAATTCATCCTACTCTATGCCATAGCTCACATCTGGCCTTTGTGTAAAATTATATAGCAAAAAGGGACGGAAGCCAAAACAAGTGTGTGATTATGTATGTAGGACATCATGGCATGGTTGCTGACTATGATGGCAATGTTTTGACATCTGAAACAACGGTGATTTAACAAGGAGAAACAATCCAGAATAAAACACAGGCTCAAGGTCCCTGTGGTTTGCTGATGGACATGCTGTAAAGGCCCGTGGATTTATTACTCAGACACTATGTTGCACTCAGCTGCCAAACTACCCTGCACACAGCAATTAGGGTGGAACTCGAGACACTCTATGCACTACATATAAAGCCTCTGAGAGAAATCAAATGCGCAAAACCTTGCAGCATGGCAAGCAGCCAACTTAAGAAAGTTTTCTAGGGGAAGGAGGGATGACTGCCTGGTGCCTGTTAGGAGCACTGGCTGCTCTTGCAGAGGGCTAGGATTCAATTCCCTGTGCCAACATGGTAGCTCACAACCATATGTTACAGAGGATCCAGTGCCCTCTTCTGGCCTGTGTGGGCACTGCACACATGTGGTGCATAGACAAACACGTGGGCAAAACACCTATATTCATAAAATAAATATAAGTAAATCTCAACATCAAGCAAAGGTTTCCAATTAGTACAGTCTCAGCAAGCCCCTGTCTGAAACTACCTTAGGAAGCCATGGAGGCTTTCGGACTAGCAAACTCCTAATTATATTGATAGGCAAGAACAACAAGTGGATGCGTTAACGGTGGAGTGGCAGCTGAGCAGCGAGTCAGGTGTGGGAAGGTAGCCAAATGCTTGTAACCTACACACGGCTACAGCCTTAACTGACCTTCATCTGTAACAACACTGTCCCTTGTCAGTAAGGTTCCTCCAAGTTAACTGAGTTTGACACACCCTAAGTGACACATTCCAAACCTGAATGTTCCCCTCTTAAAAACTCTTTCCAGTTAGCAACAAGCTGGTTGAGCTGTGCTTCCCAAGGCCTTAGTCATGGTGCTTCAGGAGGGAGCTTAGAGAGCAGAGAGGGCAGAGGATGACGTGCCCAGGAGCCTCGGGACCAGTTGCTGGCTTCTCCTATAAGTCTATGAGCTCTGACATGAAACTGAATTATACATAGGACACCACCATTTCTACAGCCTGGGATGATAGAGTCCTTCTGTATAGAGAGTGTGTTTGAGTCATAGGAAGCAAGACCCACACAAGCAAATAGGATGGCATCAACATGAGACTATCCAATCTCAGCAAAAATTCAAGAAATAGAAATGTAACTGGGCAGTAGTGGCGCACGCCTTTAATCCCAGCACTTGGGAGGCAGAGGCAGGTGGATTTCTGAGTTCGAGACCGGCCTGGTCTACAGAGTGAGTTCCAGGACAGCCAGGGATACACAGAGAAACCCTGTCTTGAAAAAAAAAGAAAGAAATGTAAGTGAAGCATACTTTTCCCTAAGAACGAGACAAGCCTGAAGAGCCAGATTCACTGTTAGTGCAGCCTGTCTGTGATGGTCCTAACCCATCTCTCAGGAGGAAAGTCATCCTTCCCGTCGCACCCAATCCACCTTCTTTACTGCTAGAGTGACCTTTCAAGAACACCAATCTGGTCACGTTATTGGCCTGCACAGAGCCTCTCTCACTCCCCATTATTACTGTGAGCCTGCTCCATCCATAGGCCCTGTCTGCTCCTTGCTGCCCTTCTGTCTACACATCTACAACAGTCCTCATCTGCTTCCAGCCTGGTTAACATTTAACATCTTTGGAATGTGTCTACAAACTGTGGAAAGTCTTTCCCAGCCTTCTCTATATACTACTGTCCCACTCCAGCCTAGGGCAGACTAGGCTGGGTGCCAGTAAAGGCTGAGCAAATATTAAAGCAACTTGATCTCCACCCCTACCCCCAGCCCCTGAGAGCAAAACCTTACCAGTTTACTATACTGCATACAGTGGCCAGGCTGCCACTTGGGAAGCCGACAGAGGAAGATTGCAAGTTCAAGGGATGCCTTAACGACATGTGGACATCCTGTTTTCAAAAAGGCAGCATCCTGTTTCCAAATTTAAATGATCAAGTTTTAATAAAACTGAGTCTATAAAGCTGAGAGCAGTGGTGCACACCTGTAATCCCAGCACTAAGGAGTCTGAGGCCAGCCTGAGTTACACAGAGACCCTGTCTATAAGTAAATAATAAGAAAACAAACAAATGCTATGTCTCTCAACCCAGTAATTCCATTTGAAAAAATTTATTGTAAGTCAATAATCTAAAACTAAGAAAAGATTTAGGACCTGAGATGCTGATTATTGTATCAATTGTCATAGCAACATGGAAAAAAGAAACAAAACAATCCAGATGTCTAACACTAAGGCAACAGTAATGATAACACATTATAAAGTCATGTTAATTGATATTTAGGACAAAGGATATATTTCAACATGGTGCTTGCCTAGCACATGTAAAGTTCTGTGTTCGATTCCAAGAGAGGCAAAAAAGAGAAAGCAAAATAGTATTTATATGATGTTTTCTCACTAGAAAATGCTCACTACATGTTAAATGGGGGAATAAACAGGGCACACACCTATCTACATCATCTCCATAACTAAAAACGCAGTAACAATACAAGAAGGAAATACACAGGCCAAGGATTTACAGGAATGGCTACAGGTAGTAGAGGAATGATATTTTCTCTACTTCTCTATATTTCTTCATGCTTTCAAGTTTTGAGGTTCAAGAACCCAGTCAGGGGAGAAGACTGTACCAGCTACAAGTTGGAGAAGGCTGGGGCAAAACATTCTCTTCTGCTCATGACATGGCAGCTGCACTCACAAATGCACAGTAGTTACAGTTGCTTGCATAAGACCTGCACAACATTTCACCATGAGGGTGCTCCTGACAATCCCCCACCCCTGGTTGAACAGCTACTGACAGAGAATGGCAGTGAGAATGAATGGCAGTGAGAGAGACAGAATTATACATAGGACACCATTATACAGAGTAAAACCATTTCTACAGCCTGGGATGATAGAGTCCTTCTGTATAGAGAGTGTGTTTGAGTCATAGGAAGCAAGACCCACACAAGCAAACAGGATGGCATCAACATGAGACTATCCAACCTCAGCGAGTCACTTTTTCTAAGGGTGTGGCCCCTCAGTGTTCCAGTGGATGGCCCCACACCTATGACTATATGGGCAGCATGAACTGGACCCGGTAGGTTATGAAAAAACAGTACGAAGCTGGGAAGGAGGCTGTTGGGGCTGCAGGGGACTTGAAGGAGTTAGGGGAGACGTGGGGTTAATGTGATCCAAGTATAGTAATGTAAGAAAACATATATTTTCAAAACATATTCTCTCTATTCTCTCTCTCTCTCTCTCTCTCTCTCTCTCTCTCTCTATATATATATATATATATATATATGAAATTCCAAAGAATAAAACATATATATCCAAACATATATATTCAAACCATATATATTCTCTCTCATATATATGAGAGAGAGAGAGAACACCTAGGTCCATGGGACTGGGGTGTAGCTCAGTGTTAGAGTAATTACTTTGCACATATGAGACTGAAACTGTAGGTTTGATAACTAGTACTATTACACTTACACACACACACACACACACACACACACACACACACGAGTAGTGCTCATCTTTAGTCCTAGTATTTGTGATTTGAGGCAGACCGGACTGTCTACATAGGCTGTCAGGGCTACTGGCTACAGAGTAAAACCTGTCTCAAAAAGGAGTCTACCCAGGTGGTGGTGGCGCACACCTTTAATCCCAACAGTGGGGAGGCAGAGGCAGGCGATCTCTTTGAACCAGCTTGGTCTACAGAGTGAGTTCCAGGACAGCCAGAGCTGTACAGGGAAACCTTGTCTCAAAAATATAAATAAATAAATGGGAGTCAGGTGGAGGCCTCAATTCCTCAATTCTTCCATCCTGTCTACTGTGAGGAGTCAGAATTGCCCTGACCCTGTGTCCCTCAGTGCTGACCTCCCATGATGTCCGTGTCAGTTCCCTGTCCTTCATCATTTGTAACAAAAGCTAAGGGGCAAAAAGGAAGGCAGAGACTATTTGTCCCTAGAGCTTTAAAGAATAAGAAAGAAAGCTGTTTCCAGAGTAACCGGGCTGTCCCAACACAGGTCATTTACCATGACTTCTCATCCCAAAGCAAATGCATCTCCCCGTACCAACCACTCTACTATAATTCCATGCAAGAACAGTTTTACTTTTATCTTTGGTAAGAGATGAAAACAGAAGCCCAGTGTGTCAATATCCACCCTGGTGACTATACCGCTGCATTCAGCCCCTCACATCTGGTCACCCCATGCTAAGATCAGGGGCTCCGGTAAGTACAGATGGGTGCATGTGCTTCACCCAGCTGGATGAAGCAAAGGCCCTTTCTTGCCTGTCTGTGTCATCACGGGGAGAGTCTTTCCTGGCGATTGAGAACTCTGTGTCCTAAGGCTCTGAACTACCCGCTGACACTAGCAGTCCTCAGCTCCCTAACAGCTTTCGAAGGCTGACACACAGCCCATATGTTACAGTCTCTTCCTGCGGACTATAGGAATGAGAAAGGGCCAGGATAAATGGCACTAAATAATGCAATGTTCCCATGCAGGGACCTAACAAAGGACACTAGAGAGAGCTATGTGGTGGGGGCATGTGAAAAGGCTGTAGAGCTCCTGCAATGGCCTCCTGCATGTCATGCCAGCCCACCTGAATCTGACACTGCTTAATAGATAACTGTACTCCGTTTTTGCCACGTTCAGAAATGTCTCTGCTACTGACTTCACACAAAGGCAGTGAGTGCCACATGGTTGGCTAGGCTTCACTACACTGCAGGTTGGCTCTGGGAGGCTTGCTCCAGCTACCCTGTCAAGAGCACTCCCCTCTGCTGTCCTTCATGCTCACAGTACAAAGGAAAGAGCACCAACCGCTGGCAGAGTGAAATGAGGAGACAGGCTTCAGATAAAATTACGAAAGCCCCTCTCTTGAGAAGAGAGCAGTAGGGGGTGTGCTGTGGGCAGTGAGCAGCTCTCATCCCTGGAATACACAAAGCTGGGCTGGAAGCCACCTGGCAGAATGCCCTAGAAGGGATGATGCTGCCCTTGGCAACTCACAGCGTTTCTACCTCTGAGACACTGGGGTCTTTGATTTCACTGGAGCAGCCCGAAGCTGCATTCCTCATTGGACTGACAACAATCCTGTCCCTGACTAGCATGCTCTATGCAATAAATGACTAACAGGAGAGGCAACAAAGAAGGCTAAGACAGGCCTTCAAAATGTGACAGTGCACTCCAGAAGAGATCAGGAGACTCAAGACACTGCAGACCTCTCCAGACTCCACTTTCATGCCCACACACATAAACACACAGGGACAAATTCCAGTAGTCATAAGTCAACATCAACAGACCCTGACTAGGTTCTTTTTAAACAATCCTCCTTTTTCTTTATGTATATTGAATGTGTCTGTGCATATAGGCAGCACATGTGTCTGTAGAGCTAGAAGTAATGGCTAAGCTATCTCTCTAGCCTCCTTGACTAAATTCTTTAAATTCCCACATGTCTCACCTCTTACTTTATGTAGTCTTTACTGGAAGACTGATGTAGAAACTTTACTGTCACTTTTCTCACATGGGAAGATGAGACCCAGAGAAATGATGTGACTACTCCCAATACAGACACACACACACACACACACACACACACACTCACACACACATATATACACATACACGAACACATACACACACATACACACATGCACACACATATACATATACACACACACACACACACACACACACACACACACTCACACGAGCTGCATCCTTATCTGTCTGGCTTCCTGGCCAGAGCCCTTTGCTTATGAGCTATAACACCGCTGCTTAGTAACAGGATGAAAACAGTCATATTAAGGCCTTGGTAAGCAGATGGCCTCCTGGTATGCAGCTTCCATCTGAGCCAGCCCTTTCCCAGGTCTTGCAGTGAGGCAATCTCCTCTGGTCTGAAGGTCCCTCTCTAGGAGTGCTTACTTTAGTGCTGAGACTAATTCCAGACAAAAAGCTGGCAGTTTGCTTGGACTGCTGGAGAGAATTCTCAAGCTCAAGGCCTCTCCTCCTCACCTCCTTGCACTGTGGTAGTAGCTACACAATGCACCCAGGCTGCCTGACATCCTTCAGTGCTCTTCATATCAGAGCATAAGCTAAGTGCCAAATCTACAACTAAAGCTTGGACTTCTGAATAACAGAAAGGGCACAGAGCCTAAGGTATAACTTCATCCCTTTTCCATGGAGAACCATTCACAGTAACCAATCAGTGAACAAGTCTATTGAAGGACAAGCATTCTCTAACTACTGTTTGGGATTTGTTGTTCTTGTCATTATTTTTATCGTCGTCGTCATCATCATTTTGTGCTGTGTGAGATGGAATCTGGGTCCTGGCCCACTAGACAAGTACTCTACTTGTCAGATGTACTACCACTGAATAACATTCTTTATTACCAGTACTTACTGAGACTTTCTGGTGCTTAGCTCAGCAATAGGTACCATGAGAAACAGGCCCTCGGAATAATTAAGTTCAACTTAGAAACTGGTGGTTTGACTGAGAATGGCCCCCATAGGCTCATGTTTGAATGTTTGGTCCCTAGTTGATGAAATGTCTGGGAAGGATTAGGAGGTGTGGCCATGCTGGAGGAGGTGTGGCACTGCGGTGGACTTTGAGGTTTCAAAAATCCACTCCAGGCCCAGTGTCTCTTTCTCTCTGCCCGCAGCCTGCAGATCTGGATGTAAAAGTTCTAAGCTATTTCTTCAGCACCATGCCAGCATGCCACCATGTCTCCTGCCATGATGATAATGACTAACCTGCTGAAACTGTAAGTAAGCCCCCAATTAAATGCTTTCTCTCAGAAGTTGCCTTGATCATGGTGTCTTTTCACAGCAGCAGAACAGTAACTAAGACAGAAGTCACTTTACAATCCCTATCAAATGAGCATATGTAAGCACTGACCACCAAAGGCTGGCTGCTGACACTTCAAACTGAAAGACATTAAGAGCTTCCTGAGAGAAAATGATTCAACCTCTGAAATAGTTTTGTCAAAAACTGGGCCCAAAGCCAGGCCTGGTAGCTTACACCTGTAATCCCAGTACTCAGAATGCTGAGACAAGAGGATCAGAGTTCAAGGCCTTCCTCGATTCTGGCCAGTCTGGGCTATGGGAGACCCCATTACAAACAAAACAAAAGTCCTGAAAATAAATCTAATCAACCTCTACATTCAACTTCCAACTTGCACAAAATATGTAAGACAGAGGGAAACGTGAGCATGCCAAATGACACCCTGGAGATATGACCAGCAAAGTCAGGAGTTAATTTTTTTAAAAAAAGGTCTGGTGAGTTGGTAAAGCACTTGTCACCCAGCCTGACTGATCCCTGAACCCAAACAAAGAGGGAAGAGAGATTTACTCCTCAAACACATCCTGTGATCTCCACCCCCGTGCACTACCAACCCTACTAGAGGAGAGACAGAGACAGAAAGACTCAGAGATAGAAAGGCAAAGAGAGATAGAGACAGAGAGACACAAAGATAGAGAGGCAGAGAGACAGAGACAAAATGACATAGAGATAGAGAGGCAGAGAGAGAGAGATAGTCAGAGAGACAGAGACAGAATGACAGAAAGACAGAGAGACAGAGATTAAGAGGCAGACAGAGACACAGAGACACAGAGATATAGAGGCAGAGAAAGACAGAGACAGAGAGACAGAGAGGCAAAGAGGCAGAGAGAAACAGAGAGGTAGAGAGACATAGAGATAGAGAGACAGAGACAGACTATAAAACAAACACTAGACTGTGGCAAACACTTCAGGACAAATGTCCTAGTTTCTTCAGTAAGTAAATTGTAATGAAAAACATTTAGACAAAGAAAGGAGCCATAAATCAAGAGTGAGGAGACACATCAATAAACTAATATTGAATTTCAGTACATCCTAATCAAACTAACATAGGTGACATTATAAGGCAACTAGAACTCCAAACCTAACTGAATATACAATACTAGAAAACTTCTGTTAAATTTATAAAATATTTTATTTTTATCAGTCAGGTGTAGTTGCACACACCTTTAATTCTAGCATTGAGAGACAGAGGTAGTGGGGTTACTGTAAGTTTTAGGTGGTCTATATAGTGAATTCTAGGACAACCAGTGCTAGACAGAGAGACCCTGTCTTAAAAAACAAAGAATTTCTTTTTATTTGTGGGTGGGTGGGTGCGTGTATCTGTGTGTCTGTGTGTCTGTGTGTGGGGGCCACATGCATGTGGGCACTGTCAGAGGCCAGAAGGTGTTGGATTCCCTGGAGCTGCCTGATGTTCATGCTGGGAATTGAACTTAAGTCCTCTGGAAGAGCCACAGATACTCTTAACCACTAAGCCCTCACCCCGTGGGACCTTTCAGTTAACTTTCTTTTTTTTTTTTTTTTTTGTTTTGTTTTGTTTTTCGAGATAGGGTTTCTCTATATAACCCTGGCTGTCTTGGAACTCACTCTGTAGACTAGGCTGGCCTCGAACTCAGAAATCTGCCTGCCTCTGCCTCCCAAGTGCTGGGAATAAAGGCGTGCGCCACCACCGCCCCACTCAGTTAACTTTTTAAGGTGAAATTATGACATTATTATTATTACTCCAGCCTGGGCTTCAGCTAAGTAGTAGAATGTCTTCCTAGTATGTATGAGGCCCTAGATTCGATCCCACAGTAAAAATAGTCATTTTTAGAGCTACCCACTAAAATACATGGCTAAATAATACGACTGGGAAACTTACTCAGAAATAATATGGGTAGGGGGAGGAAAGGGAAGGGAAAATGTTATAATTTCAAAGAGTCTAATATGGACAGAGAATAGGAACAAATGAACAGATTAGCAAAACCTGGCAGTAGCACACACCTTTAATCCCAGCACTGAGAAGGCAGAAGCAGGCAGATCTCTGAGTTCCAGGCCAGCCTGATCTACAAAGTGAGTTCCAGGACATCCACGGCTACACAGAGAGCCTGTCTCAAAATACAAAAACAAAAATAATGAAACCAAAAACTAAAAACAAAAACATTAGCAGCCAGGCAGTGGTGGCGCATGCCTTTAATCCCAGCACTTGGGAGGCAGAGGCAGGTGGATTTCTGAGTTTGAGGCCAGCCTGGTCTACACAGTGAATTCCAGAACAGCCAGGGCTACACAGAGAAACTCTGTCTCAAAAAAACAAAACAAACAACAACAACAACAACAACAACAACAAAAAACATATTAGCAAAATCCAGCACGCCATACTAGAGATGGTAAGGCTCTGTCAAGGGCTCCACTTATACAGAGGACTGTTACAATAGACTCCTTATTTGTGCATATAGTTAAATTTTTATGTAATATGAAGTTTAAAGAGTTAATCCATATTTGAACTTAAGATTGATATACCCAATATTCTCAAAAGAGAGTTAAAGTGAAGCCTGTAAGACAAAGCTGGGCAGGAACCAACATTCACAGGGTCGAGGAAGGAGGGCAGTGAATTTGAGACCAGCTGAAGGTAAAAAGGACAATAATGCATAAAAATGAAGAATTTCTCATGGAAGAGAAGATTCATCAGTTAAGAGCATAAGAGCACATACTGCTCTCACAGACGACTGGGGTTCAATTCCCAGCATCTACCTTGGTAGCTTATACTACAGTTCCAGAGGATCCAACACCCACTTCTGATCCCCAAGGACATTGAGTACACATGTGGTTCATACATATACATTCAGGAAAAATATTCACACATAAAAATTCATTTGAGGCAGTTATTACTTAGATGAGGCAAGCTTATATATGTTGTACAAAGTAACAATATGACAAACAATAAAATGACAAATAATAAAAGCTTTCAACATATAGCTTTATGACCCTACTCAAGTAAATATTAGACCCATTTTATAAATGAGGAAACAAGATCCAAGAAAAAGAGGTAACTTCTCCAAAAATCCATACTCATAGTAAGAGATAGAGCCTGGATTTCAGATCAGTCCCCATACTCAAGGAGGGGAGAATTCTATGATTACCAAGCAGGGAAGAGGGATTCATGCAGAGAAATGAACCATGACTCGGAACAAGGAGCAAGAATAAGGTAAGGCTCAAAGACCTCCAGGAGAAAGGCACTCAAGACACTGAGAAATGCCATTCTTGTGAAGTTCAAGGCAGCTTTTCCTAATTACAGACTGGTCTCCACGGCTGTCATTGGAGTAACCTCACTAATTCAAATAAATAGCCAGAGGGTTTCAGAGGGAACAACTCTAACAGTATTCCATAATGATTTTGGATTACAGCCCAAGGAATTAGCTAGTTAAGTGTGGGGTCATCTCAAATTGTTTGCTTGGCTGGGTCCCAAGAAAGCCGGGCTGTCATCTTGTAGTGAGGCACCAGTTTTGTGTTTCTACCCAAAAGGGAAGCTCTGCCATGGAACTTGTAAGTTACACTTGTGAGAGCTGGACCATTGGGATTCACAGTCTTTGACTCAAGTCTGTTCCCCTGCCTTATTGGGGGAAAGCTGTACCATTGACAATGGCTGTCCAGCATAACTAACATCAAAGGCACAAAGGAGGCCATCCCTACAATTAATAGTCAGATAAAAGCCATTTCAGAAGCAAGCCTACTGTGCCTGGGTACCTTGGGGAGAATCCCCCAGCCCCATTCCAACTTGGCTATTCTGTTCTTCACAAGATAGTCAGGACATCACTGAATAGCAAGTTCCAGAAGCTCCTATAAGGCACAGGAAGAGCTAGTTAACGCTACAACTCTCTTAACTGCTTAGCAGCATCCCTGTTTATATAACTAGGAACCTCACAGCTCTGTGAGAATGATGCACACAGGAAAAGCCAGCAGAATGGTCCACAGTAAACCAAACCATCCAGGATGGGACATCTAAGGCAGCAGGTTACATCCATAGCACATTCTTGCACTTCCCATGGGTCCCTAAGCTGCGTTCTACAAGAGGCAGAGCAGCAGACCGAGAAATCCAGCACAGCCAGTGGGACCTGAGCCTCTGTGAAGTCATCTTCATGTTTTTCATCCCTAGCAGTTTTATAATGTGAATGGAAAATCACTGGCAATCCCTCACAACCTAGACTGAACAGAAAGCAGAATTCCATTAGTTCTGCCCTCTTTCCTTAAAAACAGCAAAGAAAGACTGATGTAAAGTTTTTGCATTTGGCTTTTCTTCCGCATTCTGCTCTCTTTACTTCTTTCCATTTCAGGTGCTAATGAGTCTGACAAATGAAAATGAAAGACAGGATGAAGGAAGGAGACAAGGAGGGAGGAGTCATAAGGAAAATTTGTCCCTGGAATCCCAGGCTTGTAATGAATCAGCACAAACTTAAAACAGCAGATATAAGCAAGGGCCAGACCATCCTGTTTGCTTGACCCAAGATCAGCATGTTCTTTCTCACAAGACCGAGCACCAAGGTTCAATAAATAACAGCAGTAATAAAGGCCTGGGACCTTCAGGTCAGTCAGACCTAGGCTCAAATGCCTGGCTTTGCAATTTATTAGCCCCAAGACCTCAAGCGTGTTCGTTCACCTTGGCTTTATGCTTCAGTCATTTCACATATAAATTATGGGTAGCAACGATCGTGCATGGCTGCTAAGAGACTCAGAAATGACATACAGGCATTCAGAGCTTATTGTGTGCCAATGTATACACTGTTCATTGAAATCTTACTGTAACACTGTTATGGAGTGGCTATGTGCCCAGGTTTACAGACTAAGGTACCATGTTTCAAAAGACTGAACATTGGTAGTATTGCTAAATGTCAGGACTTGCCCTCAATCTGCTCTGAAGGTTTGGTTTGGTTTGGAGATTGGAAATGAGCCCCGAGACTAACAAATGTTAAGCACACTCTCTACCACTGAGGCACATCCACTGCTCCACAGTTGTACTTTTTTGTGCCACAACAGAGCCTTCTGCAAACTGAGGCAACAAGTTGGCCACCAGAATCCCAAAGGTGGGGCCAGCTTTTCTCACTGCCTGGGACAGGATGTGCTAGTTACTAGCCTTGTTGTTGTAGCAAGATACCTGACCACAGCAACCTAGGAAAAGAAAGGTTTCTTTTGACTCACAACTTAAATGTACTCTATCATCTGGTTAGGAGGGAAGCACAACTCCCCTGTGGCAGCAGGAGTGTGAGGTGACAATTGGTCATTTACCCTCTAAGTCCTTCGGCCTTACTCAGTCTAAGAACCCAGCCCACAGGATGGTGCTGCCAACATTCAGGGAGTTCCCTCCCTCTCAATTCAACCTCTCAGAATGCTCTCAAAGCCAAGCCCAGAGGTGAGAACCTGGGGCTCTGAGAGAAAGACCTCAGATGAAAAGTCCATACTTTTAAACATAGGTAAGCATGTGTAGGTAAAATTACATGACACCTGAAATTTGCCTCAAAATAATGTAGGTGGGAGGGAGGATAAGGGGAGTGGCTGAGCTACATGAGCCCAGCCGGATCAGACTTGCAGTCATGCCATAGCCTGTCTTCCCTGCTCATGCAAATGTCTGAAACTTTCCATAACAAGAACATAAAAAGCAGAAACAAAAAAAATTCATCTTAAGAATAAAAAAAGCAAAAAATGCTGGGCAGTGGTGGCGCACACCTTTAATCCCAGCACTTGGGAGGCAGAGGCAGGCGGATTTCTGAGTTCAAGGCCAGCTTGGCCTACAGCATGAGTTCCAGGACAGCCAGGGAGGGCTACACAAAGAAACCCTTTCTAAAAAGAACAAAAAAGCAAAAAGTTTTCTTATTTTTAGGAGT
The DNA here is from genome assembly GCA_019843815.1 of Montemys delectorum. NCBI lineage: Eukaryota > Metazoa > Chordata > Mammalia > Rodentia > Muridae > Montemys > Montemys delectorum. The sequence goes on along the minus strand of JADRCD010154184.1, from coordinate 4,228 downwards.
CTCAAACTGGGTGAGTTCAGACCCAAACCCCAAGTCCCCTCTAAGCCACTTTAAGAGTCACTTTAAGGTGCTCTTCCTTCTTTCTTCTTACTGAATTGTCAATCCCATGTGGCTAGGCTGAGCCAGGGAGTTGAAAGCACCATGCAGTCTCCACTGAGAGCCAAACAGTGGTAGAGCAGCCTGGTAAGTGGGTGCAGAGCGAGGCTGAGCCTTGCTGCCGAGAGCCAGAGGAGGCCTCAGGAAGGTAACAGGACGTGGGAGGATATGGGGACCTAGGGAGACTACAGGGCTGAGAAGAAATGGGGAAGGCACGAATGTGAAAGTGCAGACAGACAGGCTGAGCTGCCTCCAGGCCTCCCACTATCCACTGCCAAAAGGAGGGGTGATGTCAATTTAGTTCATCTCTTTCCTCTTAGACTACCTTCTATATCACCTCTGATGGTCACTCTTAAGTAGAAATGCTGAGCTGGGGAAGTGGACAGCACTTGCTTGAAGTCCTAAGGACATTAAAGAAAGGAGAGGGAATGGGAGAGGGGCTGTGTGAGGATGCTACAAGGGGGGGGGGGGGGCTGCGATCAGGGTGTAAAGTGAATAAATAAATTAATTAATGGAGGGGGAAAAAGAGAGAAAGAAAGAAAATAAAGAGAAAATAGTTAAAAAACAAAAACAAAAAACTTCCCAGGGAAGCCAGACAGATAGCTCAGCAGTTAAGAGCACTGTCTACTATTGAAAGAACCTGGGTTTGGTTTCTAGCATCTACATGGTTCCAAAGGATCTGAGGCCCTCTATTGGCCTCTGTGGGCATGAGGCCCACATGTTGTGCAGAGACACACATGCAAGCAAAACATTCATATGCACATATATAAAATTGAAAACCTCCAGAGCAGCTGGGCATAGTGGCTTACCCTTAAAGGGTGAGCTCAGCTCACCCCCTGTGTAGGCAGCATCCTCCCTCTGTCCAGCTCAGTGCATGCCCATTCACAGAGCACTCCACACCGCTTGTGGGTCTGTCTCTTGATGAGAAAGCAGGTGCTCGGGAGTGGAGAGGCAGCGGACAAGGTGACTAACACCAGGTGGCTTTATCACTATTGAAGACATTAATAATGAGACCTCCTGGGCAGGCAAACAACAGTCTGTGCCCATCATCATAGTGTCTAGAAGCAGCTGTTTGGAAAGCTGCCAAGAAACTGGACAGGTGAGTCTGCAGAGCTGAGCGGAGGGCTCCTTCTTGACCTTGGCCAAGGCAGTCTTTCCATGGTGTCCTTCAGGTGTCCACAAAGTCTACTGTTACACGAGTCTGATTTAGTGCTGCAAAGTGTTCTAACAAGTGGGGAATGACACCCACAGCTTGCTCTCTCCGCATCTCTATGGCTGAGAACTTAAAGATATTTATGATCCCTGGGATCTGAAATTTGGTGTCTGAGAAGCAAAGAAAGGTCAGAAGATAAATGAACATGGACCATCTGCTCTTGGGTGGGAAGCAAGTCCCCTGTTATTCAGAGATATTCTCCCCAGTGCACAAAGCACCTGCTCTCCCTGAAATCTCCATGCCAACACAGCAATTTTTACTTAAGTTGAAAAAGACCTACATCTACAAGGAGGGTAAGAAGCTAAACACAAGCATGCCGACACACAGGGAGCTTAGGAAGACTCGGAATCAGGAAGCTGACAAACAGCCCACAGTCCTCTTATGGAAGGGGCAACTTGTACTTTCCACATTAAATTCCTAGCAACATGGCTTAATGGAGGAGAACAAACACTCCTAGAACTGTCTGCATGGCTGTGGACGAGGAAAACTCACAGGCGAACATCAGAGGAGCACCACCTCCTTATGCTTCATAGGCCTGCTGCTCATCCAATTCCCTACACTGTGCTCTGACATTCCAGCAGATGCTGCCTGCCACTACCACACCAATCCTTCATCCTTGGGGACCAATGAGAATGCAAGATTTCCCATTAATCAGGGCCATGGACACAGAAATAGCTCATCTGACCTTTGCAAATACCAAAGGGTGGACTGAAAGCACAAACTGGCAAAGGTAACATGAAAGTCCTCAGCTTTCCTTTCTGAGATGACTTTATGTGGTCATTAGCCAGGAAACAGATTGCTATAAGGCTCCACGAGGTTACACGTTAGCCAGGAAACAGATTGCTATAGGGCTCTGTAAGGTTAAAAATGAGGTGGAAACATGCACATTGGAAGTGAGGTAAGCACGAACAACCTTAATGAATTATTTAGTGCACATTAAAAATATATAGCGCTCGGAAATCTCCTGGCATTGGACTGAAAACAAGTCACACATGGAACCAGCAATTCTCTAAATGAACACTCATATGGATGCATGGATTTGAAGGCATCTGCGGACCCCATCAGTAACAAAGAGCTGTATCCCTGCAGAGCACAGATCAGCCACTGACAAGGAGACAGACTCTCATCGGAGGAACATGGTACACAGGGCCAACCTGATTATGAGCAACACATATGTATTCATTTCCTACTGATGGGCTGTGCATTTTAGTTATTTCTTCTAGTCAAGCAATGTTAAGAGCAAAAATGACCTCTTGGTTATTTCAAGGATATTTCTTTGCATACAAAACTGTATCCTAAGCAATCTTAGTGAAATGTAGAGCTCTGGTTTTTCCCATTAAAATTACTGAAAATTTGAGGAACACAAAAAGACCTTGAGCTTGAGGATATCCTAGGCTACATGAAGTACTAGGCTAGCCTGGGTTGCCTAGCAAGACACTATCTCAACATTCTAAAAATAAAAACATGTTAGGAAAGGAAACCTGAGGAATGAAGTTCAAGAAACGTTGCACAGCTCACCATCTCACAGTGAATACTCGTAACTGCTTTGTTGAGATAGAATTCATATACTGTAAAGTTCACCCTCAATAGAAATTTTAAATAACTCCAAACATATTAACTGTAAATTTCAAAATAATACATCACTACTAGTATTTTCTTAAATGAACATAAATATATAAAGTCTTTTTGTTTGTTTGTTTTATAGTTAGTAGAGTTTAAAATCTTGGCTCTTACTGTGGTACAAGCCCAAAATAAGAACAATTTTTAGACATTGGATTTCATTGTAATAAGGCTGTACTTCAACGACCCTCACATCACCAAAGGATTTTACCTCCATCCTAGCTAAGCTGAGAGTTGATAGTTCTGCTGCACCAAGAAATAAATTGTAGGCTCGATTTTTGAATACAGACTTCCTGCTATGGTCAAAGCTATTTGACTTGAGTGAGTGACTTTATTCTCAGCCCACACAGAACAGGTTACATTCATTTAAGAAATGGTGTAGGTATTAAGATGGTCTATCCATAAAGTCATTCACCAACTGTTTCAATGAACAATGGTTCTGCTTGGAGGGTGGCACAGACATTAGGTGAGGAATATCTTGTTTTCTCCATCTATGGTAATTGAGAGTTTTCCTGGGTATAGTAGCCTGGGCTGGCATTTGTGTTCTTGTAGGGTCTGTATGACATCTGCCCAGGATCTTCTAGCTTTCATAGTCTCTGGTGAGAAGTCTAGCATAATTCTGATAGACCTGCCTTTATAGGTTACTTGACCTTTTTCCCTTACTGCTTTTAAAATTCTTTCTTTGTTTAGTGCATTTGATGTTTTTATTATTATGTGACAGGAGGAATTTCTTTTCTGGTCCAGTCTATTTGGAGTTCTGTAGGCTTCTTGTATGTTCATGGACATCTCTTTCTTTAGGTTTAGGGAAGTTTTCTTCTTTAATTTTGTTGAAGATATTTACTGGCCCATTACCTTGGGAATCTTCACTTTCTTCTATACCTATTATCTTTAGGTTTGGTCTTCTCATTGCGTCCTGGATTTCCTGGATGTTTTGGGTTAGGAGCTTTTTGCTTTTTGCATTTTCTTTGACTGTTGTGTCAATGTTTTCTATGGTGTCTTCTGCCCCTGAGATTCTCTCTTCTATCTCTTGTATTCTGTTGGTGATGCTTGCATCTATGACTCCTGATTTCTTTCCTAGGTTTTGTATCTCCAGGGTTGTCTCTCTTTCTGTTTTCTTTATTGTTTCTATTTCCATTTTTAGATTCTGGATGGTTTTGCTAATTTCCTTCACCTGTTTGACTGTGTTTTCCTGCAGTTCTTTAAGGGATTTTTGTGTTTCCTCTTGAAGGGCTTCTAGCTGTTTAACTGTGTTCTCTTGTATGTCTTTGAGGGTGCTATTTATGTCTTTCTTAAAGTCCT
>JADRCD010154182.1:0-33249 GCA_019843815.1 Montemys delectorum | reverse complement strand
CATTTTCTCAATTAGTGATCAAGGGGATAGGGCTCCTTGTGGGTGGTACCATCCCTGGGCTGGTAGTCTTGGGTTCTATAAGAGAGCAGGCTGAGCAAGCCAGAAAAAGCAAGCCAGTAAGGAACATCCCTCCATGGCCTCTGCATCAGCTCCTGCCTCCAAGTTCCTGCCCTGTGTGACTTCTTATCCTGACTTCTGTTGGTGATGAACAGCAGTGTGGAAGTGTAAGCTGAATAAACCCTTTCCTCCCCAACTTGCTTCTTGGTCATGATGTTTGTGCAGGAATAGAAACCCTGACTAAGACAGTTAGGAAGCCTACTGCCTAACATCATCCTCTCTTCCCGAACTCCAGAAAAGCCTCCCACTGCCCGTTCACCTGTTTGTCCCATTTCCAGTTACACACGTCATGTGCCCAGCATAAGTGTGAAAGTTAAAGGACAGTTTTGCAGAGTTGGTTCTTTTCTCCCACCTTTATGGAACACCTTTTAGGAACTGAATTCAAGTCACCAGGTTTATTTGGCAAGAGCCTTTATCTGCCCAGTCATTCACTCACCCAAGTAATCATTGTAAAACAAATCTGACCATATTTCTCTTTTGTTTAATAAAATCCTATTTTACATTGCTATTCATGTTTAGGTTGTAGTGCACATACATATACTTAAGTACATATACCTACATACAAAATGAATAAATGAATTAAATAAGCTTTATCATAGCCTGACTACTATTCATTCTTTAATACTTAAGCATTTTTCTTCCTTTATTTGTATTATATGTGGGTTGATGTTTTGCCTGTGTGTATGTCCATGTGAGTGTGTCAGACCCCTAGAACTGGAATTATAGACAGTTGTGAGCTGCCATGTTGGTATTGGGAATTGAACCCAAGTCTTCTGGGAGAGCAGCCAGTGCTCTTGGCCGCTAAGCCATCTCTCCAGCTCCAACATATTTATTATTCTGTGTGTGCACACTGCATGTGATGTGAATGCAGAGTCAAGCGTGGAGGTCAAAAGACAACTCCTGGAAGTTGGGTCTTTTCCGGCCACACTGCAGGATTCAGGGACTGAAGCTGACCGCAGGTCATCAGGCCTGTGCATAAATGCCTGTACCCACTAAACCTTCTCACCAGCCCTACTTCTTTATTTTATTTTATTTATTTTTTGGTTTTTCGAGATAAGGTTTCTCTGTGTAGCCCTGGCTGTCCTGGAACTCACTCTGTAGACCAGGCTGGCCTCAAACTCAGAAATCCGCCTGCCTCTGCCTCCCAAGTGCTGGGATTAAAGGCGTGTGCCATCACCACCCAGCACTGCTGAGAACTTCTTTTATTTTTTAAAAGAGTTATTTATTTATGTATATGAATGTATATGAATGTATAAGTACACTGTAGCTCTCTTTTGACTCACCAGAAGAGGGCATCAGGTTTCATTACAGACAGTTGTGAGCCATCATGTGGTTGCTGGGAATTGAACTCAGGACCTCTGGAAGAGCAGTCAGAGCTCTTAACCACTGAGCCATCTCTCCAGCCCCCCTGAGAACTTCTTAATAATGACCCATGCAACATGTTTACAAAATGCATTTTATGTTCTCATTAGAACAAAGTTAGTGGAAAAAAAATTCCAATTCCTTTCCACTTTTATTTTTTGCCTTTTATTTTTTGCCTTTACCAAATAACCAAACAAATCCCTCAAATAAACAAAATCACCTATTCTTTTCTACAACTGAGAATGAAGTAGGAAGAACAACCATTGTGGAGATGAAGCCAACACTAAAAGTGGAGCAGGACCCAAAACCAAAGCCTCTCTCTATCCCTAGCTGCTGGCTCACTTAACCTTTCCCCAGTCTGAGAAACACTACACTTTACTATCTTAAACTTACATTTCCTTCTTCAATCCCTCATACCTGTAGAACAAAGTTCAAATTAGGTCCAAGTCTCTGTCACTGGCTGTCTTTCTGGTCTCATGTGCTGTCACAGTGCTCTCTCCAGCATGGATCCTGCAACTATGAAGGTCAAGGACCGGCCTCAATCACTCACTTCTCCACCTGTCTCTGCATCTGTAAACCCTACTAAGATCTCAGAGCCCAGAAAGCTGCTGCTTCTCTATAGAATAGAAACTCAGTTCTCCTACTCTGCTCCCCAAGGGCTATAGAGCAATGATGAACCATTTTGTGAGGCTCTACACAGGTCCCTCTTAGTCTCTGCAGAGAATCCATCCTACCCACATTTACAAACTTTCATTTCATATAGAAGTTTCTTCAATTGCTTCTCAGATTATTGAGTGCAAAGGACCTCAAAATACAGTGGACAAACTGTACATTTCTCAGTCATCTTGGGATATACAAGGATTAAAATTCAAGTAACATGAAGACATGTACAATAATATACCCTCTCTTTATAATGTCTTATATTTATAGTTTAAGGAAACTTATTTATTCAATTAATTTAAGATTTAATCTGAAATATTAGATAACCTTAAAAATGATGAAGACACTGACTTTAACAGCTCTAAAGAAATCAGCTTCATCCACTTCAAATGTTAGTACTCAAGGGAAAATGAATGCTACAAATCCATACTGAATAATATATAGGTAAATTTTATTACTGTTTCTTCAAAGAGAACCTAATAAGAAGCTCTAAATTTTTATCTGGATATCTTTGCAAGTTTTAAATAACTATCATTAACATTTCAAACGCCAATGAAATGAAACAAAAATATGTTTTAAAGCTAGAATACTGACATTTCACATCTCTGATACACAAAAGCAGGCAAACCACTCTCCACAGTGATGGGCCTACCCTCCACAGTGCAATGTTGTGTTTGTAAAAGTCTGCTCCTGCCAGGCAGTGGTGGTTCACGCCCTTAATCCCAGCACTTGGGAGGCAGAGGCAGGCGGATTTCTGAGTTCAAGGCCAGCTGGGTCTATGGAGTGAGTTCCAGGACAGCCAGGGCTACACAGAGAAACCCTGTCTCGAAAAACCAAAAGTCTGCTCCTATCCTGAGCACGTCAGAGAACTTTTCTCATCATTACTATGAACAGTACAGCATGGTAGCTCCTCACATAGCATCTACAACCAGAGTAAGAGGACTTAAGGGCAGAGTGGAGTGGTGTGCAGGTGATATGTAGATGTGTAAGAGGGACTGAGCACTTGCAAGCTTTGTCATTCTCATGGAGTCCTAGAAGCCATCTGAGGCAGACACTTAAGGGCAGCCATGCCAGTCAAATCACAGCAATGTCACCAGCTGAGCTCTTCCAGCTACCGTGGAACACAAACTGTTGCTACAGGTTATGGGAAATGACTACCAGCTATCTTTGAAGTATTGTAAGGAATCTAATATAGCCAAGGCAACAGGGATAATTATTATAAAAGGCTTTCGTAAAAATAAAGGTGCCTGGGGCTGGAGAGATGGTTCAGCGGTTAAGAGCACTGATTGTTCTTCCAGGGGTCCAGAATTCAATTCCCAGCAACCACATGGTGGCTCACAACCATCAGTGATGGGATCTGATGCTCTCTTCTGGTTTATCTGAGGACAGAGACAGTGTACTCATTTACATAAAATAAAATAAATAAATCTTTTTTTTAAAAATTAATTTAATGTATATGAGTACACTGTAGCTATCTTCAGTCATACCAGATCTCATTACAGATGGTTGTAAGCCACCATGTAGTAGCTGGGAATTGAACTAAGGACCTCTGGAAGAGCAGTAGGTGTTCTTAACTGCTGAGCCATTTCTCCAGCTCCCAAAATAAACCTTAAAAAATAATAATAATAAATAATAAAAATAAAGGTGTCAAGATGCATAAATCCTTCTGATGTTTCCTAAGATATCACAGACAATATATAAAACTGTGTATCGTGTGTCAATATGATATTAAAACAAAAGAATAAAATTAGTGAAAAAAAAACCCCAAAAACCAAATAAACAGAAACAAAGACAATACCTGTGGAACGTTCTTTGTAGCAGGCACTGGAGAAGCCTCAGCTCTGGGAGCCGCACTGGGTCCAGCTAGAGTGGACTGGGCCAACTGTCTCAGTTTTTCATCTTGGTCAGTTACCAACTGTGCCTTTTCACTTGCTTCTATAGGAGGAGATGGCATCTGGGCAGGAAGTTTAGAAGGAACTGGTTCTTCCAGTGAGGGATAAGTAAAATCCACTAAAATCACCAAAAGAACAATACATTTATTTTAAGAATGGCAAACTACACACACAGTGTTTCTGTGCTATGCAGGCTCTGTGTGCTAACAGAGTGAAATGGCAATCACCACTGTCTTAAAGAATACTCAACTCCTAGTCTGTGTTGTTTTGCCTGAAAACAAACTAGCAATTCAAAGGACAAAGGCATATACAAGTAAGGTTAACCTGAACACGTAAGTGTTTTAGTCTGTACTGAAGCAATTTTAAACACAATTTTCACATACATACATACATGAGACAGACACCTCTTCAGTTCTGCTCCGAGGGGGTGGAGTGACCTTAGCATTTGTTGTAAACTGCGGATAGCAAAGGAGCCAGTTTTCATAGCCTCCCTCCAACACCAAAGGCTCATGGCGCAGGACAGTTTTACTTTCCCACTACAAAATAAGGGCAGATATCTTTAAGATAGTACCAGTCTCTTGACAGCAAAAAACCACAAATCACAACAAACTCAAATGTAGAACTGTTCCCTATTGAGCAAAATAAAAACAAAAAATAATTAAATTCAAAATACAATATTAAATGAAGTATTTATATACATATATATACACACACATACATACACATATATATAACCAGTTTAAGAGCCAAAAAACAATCCATGATCTTAGAAGAAAAGTTATAGAATAAATACAAAACAAAGCCCATGTAACCCTGAGCGCCTAGACCGGACAGCACTTCTATATTCTGCAGTTTAGTCCTAACACACACACACACACACACACACACACACACACACACACACACACACACACACACGCGCGCGCGCGCACACACACACACTTTTCAAAATGTGTTTCTATAAAAAAAAAAAAAAACAACAAACGGTTTTTCAAGATAAGATTTCTGTGTATAATAGCCCTGGCTATCCTAGAACTTTCTTTGTAGACCAGACTGGCTTGTCTTTGTCGCCTCTCCTCCCCCTTCCCTGTTCCCCATCGGAGTGCTGGGATTAAAACGTATGCCCCACCTTCCACCCCCAGCCTAAAATAACAAAACTCTTTTTTCTTTTTGTGGTTTTCTTGAGACAGGGTTTCTCTGTGTAGCCCTGGCTGTCCTGGAACTCACTCCGTAGACCAGGCTGGTCTCGAACTCAGAAATACAACTTACTCTGCCTCCTAAGTGCTGGGATTAAAGGTATGCGCCACCGCCACCACCACCACCTAGCAACAAAACTCTTGTTTTTTCTTTTACATGAATTTCATTAACCATTGTATCGCTTATAATGATTGCCTCCCTCCATCCCCCGTGTGTGTGTGTGTGTGTGTGTGTGTGTGTGTGTGTGTGTGTGTGCGTGTGCACAAATATTTCAAAATTTAATGAATCCCTTAAACACTTCTGACCACTACCCCCTGCCATGCTGGGATAAACACCAAAGATAAGCACCTATGCTGTCACCCCCTTACATAAAATCTCTAGAAAGAAAATGACTGAATCCAGGCTCAAGAATACATTATGACTTTCAATATTAAATATTCACCTTCAAGATGGTTAGTGAACACAGTTTTGTAGGAGTACAGTTAGTTTAAAAACAGAGCCAGTCAAAACAACCAGACTCCCAACAGTCAGACAATGGCAGTTACAGTAATGAGGAAAGCCCCTAACCTTGAAAAGTGCATCTTTCAGACTCCGGAGAGTGGTCCCAAGCAGCAAATCTTTCGCTGAGCTAAACCAGTCGAGAAGGACCACATAGTCCACACTCCCCCTCTTTTTCCATGTGTCTTTAGAATCATCTGAGAGGTTTGCTTCAATCCAACTAGCAGTGACTCTGAAATAAATGAGCATTTGTATTGAGGCAAAGTTGAGAAATGGTCCTTGTATATTCTGTGTTATACCAGGACAAATTTTCTCAAGTTAAGTTCCATGTTAAGATATTAACTAGCCAAAGATATTCTATCCCTTCTTTACTGCATGTTAGTGCTTTAATTAATTACTAGAGAGGGAAAGAAACAGACTCCTTAAAAAAAAGATGGAGGTGGGGCACAGCAAAACAAAAAACAGGAAATCACCTGGACACCCTTGTAAGCCAAATCTAAACTGGAGAAATGTTGGATACATTACTCATATTTAAGCTCACACCTATCTTTACTTCTAATACCTAAACAGCAAGATTTAACTTAATCAGCAAGCACACACAGCCTTACAGTGTGCCAGACACCATATGCTTCAGATTTTATTGAATCCTCCCAACAGTACCAGTCAGGACATACCACCCCCACGTTATAGTATCCTGGCACATAAAGGTCTTGCAACCTGCCTGTGGTTACAGCTCAGGTCTATGCTTACTTAGGTCCTGTCTTCAGCATGTTCTCAACTACTAAGGAGTCAGTGTTCAGCTATTCTTCTGTTCATATGGAAATTCAGGCCCTTACCATGGCCTGTTACCCATCCTTCTCTTCTCTAACGGCTTGTCCCCTTTGCTGTGCTCCTGCTTAGGACCTCTATTCTTGCTGTCTTCTCTGTTTGCTCCCACTCCTGACCTCAGAATGTACACATATTCGACACTTGCTAAGAACTTTTCTGAGTCTTCCTTAAACTAAATTTTAGGGTCTACTCCAAGACAGAAAGACAGACAGAGAGAGGAACAGACATACACACACACCAATACACATCCACCCCACCACACCTCACTAACTTAACGAATACTATATATTTTAATTTTTATCATTTTTCTTGTACTTATCTGCCTATTTAACTAAAAGGTTCACAAAGGCAAGGACTTTTATCTCTTCACTGGTTTAGCCTCAGCACTTAGAACCACAGTAACCCAGCCTACTGCTCTGAAATTATTTGCGGAATGACAGAATGACTGAATAACACAGATCTGTTCTATTGGTTAAAAAAAACAAAACAAAACAAGCCAGTGTTCTAGAAACGACCCAGCATTTAGTAGGTATTTAGTATTTAACTGACAACACTGGTAAGCTGAGTGGGACTGGTGAAACTTTTACCAACAAATAAAACAAAATGGCTCGGGACTAAAATTAAAATTAAAAAAAAAATCTATTCCTAAGTAATAATGTTGGCTATTGTGTCTACTGGGAAGTGCAGAGGAGGAGGAGCTGGTATAAACTATGAACTTCTAGTTGTCCTTACAGAGATAGATCAAGATGCTTAACCTACAATGGAATGGAATGGAAGCAAATGAAATGTGAGGTTCTTAACATTTATTTGCCTACATAGTTCTTTTACGTTTAGTATTTTAGTAAACAAGTTGGGAAATAACAGAATCAAAAAGAATTTCCCAAATTTAAGTTTCTTTTTTTTTTAAAGATTTATTTATTATATTTATATGAGTACACTGTAGCTATTTTCAGACACACCAGAAGAGGGCATCAGATTCTATGCCCTCTTCTATGCCCAGATGGTTGTGAGCCACCATGTGGTTGCTGGGAATGAACTCATGACCTCTGGAAGAACAGTCAGTGCTCTTAACCACTGAGCTATCTCTCCAGCCCCAAATTTTTCTTATGTATTATCTTCATAATTTGTTCTACCCATTCTATAATTTTAAATGTAACTTAATAATCAATTAAATTTAATTATACTAAGTTTATTTTAATAAATTCATATGTTCCTGTATAAATGGAAAAAGCACCATTATATCCAAAGGCCAAGTCTAAAACAAAACAGGTAAGTAAATCACATTGTCATTATATAAAGAAATGAACAGAGCAATGGTAATAAGCACACCACACTTACATAGTAATGGAGACAACAGAACATGGATTGGTTGAAAAAACACAGTCATTTATACACCAGGGAGGCCAAGTGGGAGCACCACAAATTCAAGGCCAGCCCACTAACATAGCAAACTTTGTCTTATTATTATTTAAGCACACAATGACCTACCCTGGACTGATAGCTTCTTCAGGAACACTGAGAGAATCCAAGATACAGGAATGCTGATAATCCTGTATTTTTCGAGCATCCATTATAATCAAGCTTGTGTTTTTATCCATCATCATTGTATATAGTTCCTTTGCTGTGATTGTTCCTTGGAATTGAGAGACACAGTAGTAAATGACAAGAAACACACAGTTCTATGTGCTGGCACATTAGCAAACATGGAAGAGCAAAGTATTCTTGGCATAACAGACTTATCATCCCACAGAGTCATTTTTTATCTTTTACATGAACACTGAGTATAACTCACATCGACATTTATTGAGACAAGTTCCATGTCTTGTTTATACACAGGCTGGACACATAGCTCAGTGGAATAGTATCTGCCTAGCAGTGTTTGGCTCTGGGTTTGATTCCATCTTCACCCAATTAAAACCTTCATGTCAAGGTCCGAACTGTATCTGATATTAGTTTTCTCAAAGAAAGAAAATTAAATATGTGACTCATTAAGACAGAAACATTTCATATACAAAATGCATGATTAATAAAATCACAAGGCTGGTGACATGGCTCAGTTGGTGGAATACTTTTCCAGCAAACATGAGGCTCTAAGCCGGCGGTGGTGGCACACGCCTTTAATCCCAGCACTTGGGAGGCAGAGGCAGGTGGATTTCTGAGTTCGAGGCCAGCCTGGTCTACAGAGTGAGTTCCAGGATAGCCAGGGCTACACAGAGAAACCCTGTCTCGAAAAGCCAAAAAAACAAACAAACAAACAAAAAAACAAAAACAAAAAAAAACCATGAGGCTCTGAGCTCAGTCCCCAGCAACTGCATACACTGGGCATGGTGGAGTACTTGCATTAAAAGATCAACCTTGACTACATATAAAATTCAAGGCCAGTCTTGTATATAGGTAAGTTACTGTCGAAAACAAATGAGTCCCAAAAGGTTCTACTTTATCTTTTCTAATTCTTTTTGGGGTCTCTGATGAGGTGCTATGAGGACTGTTTGAATATTTAGATTTCCAATTATTAATTATTCCAATTATTTATTAATTGGAATGGGGTATGCAATTTGACAAAAACAAACAAAACTATGTTGCTATTTTTTTGTCAGCTTTACCACCTGAAATGAAAGATCAAAAAACATCGCATTAAACTTTAGATACACAAAGCTGCTTGCTAAAAACACTTTCCAGCCACAGAGAACAGGATAACACCTAAGCATGATGAGCTACAAGGATGATGAAAACTAATCTTAAGATCACCAACAGCAGCCAGGCGATGGTGGCGCATGCCTTTAATCCCAGCACTTGGGAGGCAGAGGCAGGTGGATTTCTGAGTTCGAGGCCAGCCTGGTCTACAAGAGAGTTCCAGGACAGCCAAGGCTACACAGAGAAACCCTGTCTTAAAAAACCAAAAAAAAAAAAAAAAAAAAAAAGATCACCAACAGCTTCTAGGAACGTACCTTATACTACATGTAGTTTATTTTTAAATTATTGTATAATCAGTACACAATTACTTTGGTGTTACATGTAATTATGTTTAATTTATAGCTTTTCTGAAAGAGAAAAAATTTCTCTAACAGATGAAGTCAACTACCTAACTTATTGGTAGATCATATAACTTGTCAGTAGATCATCGATACCAGGTACAGATACATGCAAATTACAGGTTAAGATTTCTTATTCAGGGCATAAGGGCATCTGCTAAATAATTAACTCTTACAAACTAGAGTCACAAATAACAGCTAATAACACTTAAATTTACAATGGATTCTCAAAGTTCAATAGATGCAGCTGAATTCACTATGAACTGTTTCCTTATTAACTCCTTTGACAGTTAATGCTGTCAACTTGACAGGATCTAAAATCACCTTAGAGACAACTTCTAGCCATATCTGTGAGGAACTGTCTCATTTCTATTAGGTTAGCTGAGGTGGCATGGTTCCACGGCTGAGGTACTGCCTGGGTGAGAGGCAGAAATGAACTGAGTGCTAGCACTCACCTTCCTCTGCCTCCTGGCTGCAGTGCAGCCTGCTCAGCTGCCTCTAGCTCCTGAGACCAGGGCTTCCTTCCCTGCTGTGATCAACTGTACCCTGAAACCATGAGCCAAAATAAACCCTTCCTTCATCAAGTGACAGGAAGAGAAAATAATACAACCCTCTTTGCAGATGGGGAAACTGAGGTAGAGTGGTAAGTATCATACTTAATATATCGAGAAGCAGCTTCTGAGAGGTCATCTCTCAAACACTATTCTATGGTTAACTACTGTACCTATAAAACAAAATAAGTAAACTGCACATTGCCACATTTAATCATGCCAGACTACAATAATGCATAATTATCCCCTCAGTAAATCAATGCAGAACTTATAGAGCATAGGAAGATTCTCACTGTATCAAACTGAAGTCTATTCCAATGAAAAGAGACTCAGAGGAACACCGTTTCTCACATACCTCTCTCTGCAGCTGCACCTCCTTCACTCTTCTCTCCATTAACCTAGTTCACAGAAGAAAAGAGTTTCAATTTCATAAAAAGAAGACTCAAACTTAATATTCCATTGCAATGGAAATCTAAGAAATACAGTGTGCCAAGTAATGGCATTTTATAAAAAATACAATTAGAAAAAAGATATAGCTCAGTAGGAGAGCACTTGCCTCAAATGCATGAAGTACTCAAGCCTGGTAACACCCTCTGCCCTCAAGAGTTTAGACCACAGTACTGGCTTTACTAGGCATCAACTAAAATAACCAAAGTGTATCAGAATTGCTGTTCATTCTCAAATTTTCTTAAGCAAGTACCAGATATAATTTGAGTACTTAATTAGAAAGTGCTTCTTAAAATGAAGCAGCAATTCTAGTGTTCTAGTCAGTGTTTTCTACCACAAAATTAAACGAAAATCAAGTAATAACAACATACTACTTAGAGTACTTATTCAGTTTACATTTTCCGAGAAAATGTAACATAACCTTGTAAGATGCTAGCTCATTTTACAGATGGGAAAACTGAGGACCCACTTGGACCTATGGATCAAAGTAACACACTTGTAGGTGCACATCTATATATAGAGAGAGTTATATATATCAAGTTATATATATATCACCTGGCCCTAGTATGACACAATTTGAAATACAGGGTACCATATGCAGAGAATTCTCATCATGAAACAAAACAGCACTGCCGTGACACTGCAGGAAATAAAGGAAAGCCTACAGATTGGGGGGAGAACGTGTGGTTCACTTTCTCTGTTCAGTTAAGTGCATGGTATGAAGTTCCAGAGGAAGAGAATCCCAAAGGGAAATTATTATAGCGCCTTAAGAGATATAACAACCAGAAGACAGTTCATTGTTTTGCATCATGATTCAACAAATCAACTTGAGCACCAGGCGACACTAAGGAGTTACTGTTAAGTTTACAGGGTGGAGGGGACCGCGGTTACGTGAGCTCTATAGCCAAGTGGTGAGCAGGAGAGTAGCAGAGCAGCTACAGCTTGCTTTCAAGTACTCAAGCCAAAAAAAAGGGAGAAAAAAAAAGTGTAGGAGACAAAGTAGGGCAAATGTTACAAAAGTGAAAGTAACAGGGTTGGAGATGTAGCACAGCTGGTCATTTGCTTGCCCTAGCATCCCATTAACTGGGCATGATTACACAGGCCTATAATCTTAGAAATTGGGGTAAAGGCAAAAAGCAGGAATTCAAGGCCAGCCTTAACTACTCAGTGAGCCTGGGCTAGCCTGGGCTACAAGACACTGTCTCAAATTAGAAAAAAAAAAGTGACTACCCACTTTTGAAAAGGCAACAAGGGGATGGAGGGATGACTTAGAGTGCTGACTGTTGACTCTTCCAGAGGACCCAGGTTCAATTCCCAGCACCCACATGGCAGCTCACAACTGTCTGTAACTCCAAAATCTGACCCCCTCACACAGACATACATGGAGGGAAAACACCAATGCACATAAAAGAAAAATAAGTTATTTAAAAAACAAAATAAAACAAAACAAAACAAAAGGCAACAAAATGAAAAAATTCCCTGTAAGTCCTGTTATTTGCTTATGGCAGCCACTTGACCCGTTGAGAAACACCTCCCAAAGTTAGTGGTTTGTCTACCCTGTGAATTCAAATAATGGAAGGTCAGACTGCTTAACCCTTTTAGAGTGCTTAACCCAGTGAAAGCTCTCTCAAATAACAGCAATCAACAGGGGAACACTACAAACCCTCAAGAAACACAAAGGACTAGAGGAAGCAAAGCACAGTCGCCAAGGACTCAACAATTCAAAGCAATTTACATCTCAGGGAGAGTAATTCTGAGAAAGTAAAGGAAGGGGCACAGTGATGGCTGGCAGACTGGGCCACTGATGGCTTTTAATACAGACATCTTGTACACATGCTAAGAAGACTAAATGGAATGCTGAGCAGGACAGACAGACAAAGGGAAAACTGGAAGAAGAAGAAAGGAATGGATGAATGGCAGTGCCTGAGACTCCAGTTACAAAAACTGTTTGGGACCAGATAAAGCAGCAAACCAAGTCCTTTGCTCTTTTTATTTTATTTTTGGTTTTCGGGCAGGGTTTCTCTGTGTGGCCCTGGCTGGCCTGGAACTCACTTGGATGAACTCTGAGATCCACTTGCCTCTGCTGGGATTAAAGGCACTCACCTCACCACCATGCCTGGCCCCGGTCCTCTTAATGTAGATTTATCAGGAGGAAAAAAAGACACCTCAGATCTTGTTTTAAGGCCTTCATTTGGCAAACCTGAGTCCAAGAGTTGTTAAGCAAGACTCGCACAGGCCCAGAACGTAGATGGATAGATCACAATCATCCAATGGTTCCTTTCATGCCACCCTCTTTCCACTGTAGTGACTGCTAAAATTGTAACCAATGACCAGGACAATGCTGCTGTGGAAGCTTACAGGAAAACCTGCAACCATCTGCAGTCAGGACCTTTGATTCAAATTCCGACTAACATGTGAAACATTATCCCTGTTGCCTCAAAGAACTTTACAGTGGCATCGCAACTCCTCCAGGTAGGTCACCTGGCAAACAGGACCAGTGTTTACACAATAAACTTGCAATACCTTTTGGGTTTTGGTTTTGGAATCCAGTAAATTCTCCACAGAGCGTCTGGCTGCCGAACTGCTGTCCTCTCTCCCCATCTCCTGCCTTTTCTGTTGCTGCAGTTGCTCTTCCTCCCGTCTGTCCTTTTCTTCAAGTTGTTTCCGAACTTCAGCCTCTTCGTATCTAGTTGAAAGAAGATTCTTATTAGCATGATGGAGTATAGTTAAGAGAGTTCATGTTTTATACTTAGCATCCTGCCTTGGGAGAATTCTGCTAGAATTCCCACACAAACCATATGCATCTGCCCTCAGGGGCTATCTGTGTACTTTAAATTGGACAAACACCTTGAAAAATAAATGTTATACTCTTTTTATTAATGTTGTTCTTGCTTTTTTACTAAGTTCAAATATTTAATTATCAATTCTGCTACAATTTCATTTTTAAAAAAAATTCTTGATTCTCTCTGGAAGAGGAATTGTCCCAGTATCTCAACTATGTTGATGATTTAGATCAAAATGTTAAAGCAAGTATTCAAGAAAGGTATTAACCACACCAACTGGACAATTATTGAAGTCAAGAAGTGATTATCTTCTAATTTGCTAAAAGTTAAACAAGCTATAGTGACTACAGTTTGCAGCTATCCATGGACCTTGCTCACCCTGTCATTAGTGATGACAGTAATGTCTGCTGGTTCTGAGTTTAAGAGGATCGGGGGAGATGGAGACAGAGACAGAGATGGGGTGGTGAGGGAAGGGAGACAGAATATAGAGCAGAGGGAGAAAAGAGTAATGAATAATTGACTCCAGTCAGTTAGTAAAGAATAAACTAAAACTCTGGCATGCTTATCTTGTGTATCGTCCATACTTGTATATGAAGGACATATGCCTCCCCAGACAGCCACAGCTCTGGACTACCACAGAGACAAGGAGCAGGCAAGGTGAAGAACTGGGAAGGGGAAGGACATCTCTCAAATTCTCTAATCTTGATGGCTTTATTCCTAACATCAGAACTTCATGTGCTAGAGGCAGCTAAAACTAATACAGAAAGCCAAAGTTCCAGTCTCTTTGCATAAAGTTGTCCAAATCTATAGCCGACACCCGAACTAAGGAAGAATAGAGCAAACACTGAGGAAACAGCTAACTTTAAAAGACATTCCAGATGCTGACTACCACAGGCAAGACAATGTATAAAAGCTGACCCAGTCAAGTTCACCATCCCAGAACAAAATACCCCAACACTCTTGAACGGAATAAAAGAAGAGGCTGAGTCTCCATAACCCACCATGTCCAAGACTAACCAACATAGTAAGAAAATAGGACATCCAAAGAGAAAGAGCAAACAATGCAAACTGACTGAGATAAACCTGAGTGACAGATTCAAAACAGAGCAATCATAAGCAGCTAACCAACTCTGCCCAGGGAGAAGTGAAAAATGGTTTATAATGGCTAAACATAAAGGACACGTCTGTAAAAAAGCAGACACTAGAAAATAGCCAAATAGAAAAGTTAAAATGTTTCTGAGAAACAACCTGAAAACTGGAGGACCTAAAGAGCAACAAGAACTTTCCAGTATGAGAAGAGAAGCTTAGACAGCAACAGACACAGCCTCAGGTGGATTTCCTGACAAACGAAAGGCCTATCACACGGATAGCCAGAGTGCCAGTGAAAGAATGAAACAGAATAAAAAATATTTGAAGAAATAATAGTCCTAAATCCTCAAATTTGTTAAAAGACATATATTTTCAGATGCTGAATCCCATAAATCAGAAAAAATAGAAAAACAATCTCAAGCCAGGAAAGAAGGACATATGACATACAGTAAATTAACAACAGGACCAAATGGTATGGATTTCCATGTCAGAATCAATAGAAGACAGTTGGGCATGGCGGTGCACACCTTTAATCCCAGGGCTCCAGAGGCTTCTGAGACTCTGAGGCTGGCCTGGTCTATTTAACAGTGTTCCAGGCTAGCCAGTGTTACAAAACAAAAGACAAAACAAACAAATACAACTCAAAACTCAGAAGTATGAATCTTATGAAAATATTACTTAGGAACAAAAGACAAGGGCATCAGTTGATAGCTGAGTCTCATCCCTGATCTTCACATGGTGGGCACAGAGAATGACTCCCACAAGCTGTGGCATAAGACCACACGCCCACACTCAAAACAAGCAAGCAAATGAAAAACAGGAGTAAAAATAAAAATATTTCTAGACAAGAAAAGTGAAGAACTTGTTCCTAAGGGAGATTCTCTAGAGCCCATCCAGGAGGCAGGCAGAAACTCGTATCATGTAGCAACAGAGTAAGCCAGAAAACAGGGAAGGAAAGGCAGGCAGAGAAAAAGTACTTTCCCTCTTGCTTTCCTGAAAGCATATGTGCTCTGACTGCTTTAGACATGAACAGAGGGAACATGTCAATGAGACACTGTCAGGATAAATAAAAAAGTAGGACAGAATTAAATTGAATGGGTTGAAAGGAATGAAGGGAAGATGCAAGGCCCATCTCAAAGGAGAGGTTGTTTCCAGATAAGAGAAACATGATCAAATTCATCAGGAATTTATGATAACCATAGATATATAAAGGCCTAAAAACACAACTTTGAAATACACAAAAGCTCAATGTAATTACAGGGAGAAATAAAGTATTTGTTTAGATTTTTAGTACCCATGAAACAAAACAAAAACTCATAGCAAACCATCACCACCTCCAGTAACAACAAGCTCAGGTAGTCTAGGCCTGGAAATGCAGATCCATAACCTCAGTATTTGAGAGGGTGAGGCAGGAGGGCTGCAAATTCGAGGCTAGTCTGGGCCACTCATGACAGAGAGAGGGGGGTGGGGGGACCAAATGAGGTGGGGGTGGGGAGGTGGGCATCTTTCAAGCATTTGTGGTAGCACAGGCCCTAGGTTCAAAATCTTTGAGGGAGTGAGGCAGAAAATAGTTAAGATCTGAACAGCATTCAACAAAGCACAGAGACCTAAATGACAAACAGTACTACAGTGTAAATAAGGTCTGCCAACTCTAACACCCTTCCTAACCATGCCCACACCATCACACTCCTGCTGAAATTGTATTTCCATTGTGAGGTCTATTCAGTCACTGTACTGTCTTTTCAAGTATACACTGTACACTGGCCAAGGTAAAACTGTATGTAGAACCATAAACAAAGACTGTTTAAGGATCAAATATCTGTAGCTATGATGAAATTGAAGTAGAAATCAATAAGATACACAGAAAAATTCCATATTTGAAAATTAAACGCCATACTTAAACAATCCTGGGTCAAAGAACAAACAAAATGCTCAAGTTGCAGCAAGTTGCTCTTAACTCCTGAGCCATCTCTGTAGCCCTTATTTGTAATCATTTCATAAACTGATAAGACAATCATCATAAATACTGAAATTAGATTGTTTTTAAGATATGTAATTTTTACAACTACAGGAAGGTTAAAACTAAGATTAAAACTAAGATATTTCATTTCTGTTTAATTAAAGCCAATAGCAGTTTCTAATGCAATGTGCCATATGTGAAGAATTAAAATTCTTTCTTATTATGTCAAAAAAACTTACAAATGCCATAACATAAAAAGTTGGACATGAGCTCTAATGTAAAATATAAGTGCTATTTTAATAGCCTAAAATGTTCATTAAGAATATTAATAGTAACACACCAATATGGGCAATATCAGTTAGCATATGACTTGTTTGTAGGAAATGGGTATTATAGGTATGGTTAGATATAAATGAACAAACCTATAGTATTATCATCTTCTAATTTGCATTCTTTTATAGAATTTATAGTAACATCAGTACCTTAGTTTAAGGCTTTCGGAGAGTCTTTCAGCTTCTTCAATAGCTTTTTTGATGTTTGCAGGTCCAAGTATTGAAAGATAATAATCCTAAAAGTATATGAAAACCATCCCACACTGTTAGTATCAGGCACAGTTATAGTACTGGTGTTATAGAAAACATTAAAATCATGGTGCCTGTAGAAAAGAAGCAGAAGTGTTTGTTTTTAACTTCTAACCTATATAAATGCACAGTTTATTGTCCAAATATCTCAAAAGTATCTTTATAACATCAGTATGCACAAAATCCACTATATAGTATATTTAACTTATTTATGAGATGCCACTAAAAGTTTACACTATTCTTACTGAGCACAAATAAACACTGAGGAGAGTTTGGAAGAACAAAGCAAGTTTTCTTCTTACAAAACGCAATGCACTACGTTCTGTCTCTCCAGTCTCAAAGGAATAAAGCAAATTATGCAAAGGTGAAGAGTTTGGGATTTATTTATTTGCTGAGATAGGGGCTCAGTGTGTATTCAAAGCTGGCTTAGATTCTAGGCTCTTCATCCTCAATTCCCAAGTAATGGGATGATAGGTGTATTTTCCTGTGAGAAGCTATGTTTACTATATTAAACAGATATTTTTGCCTATATCTGTAATAGTTACCTGCTAGCTAGAGTTAAGATACTTTTGACACACAAAAAAACATTTTATACTTGAGGAAATCATGAATTTCTAAAATCAAATAGTAGAAAGTAATATCATAATCTAACTAAAAAAAAAGGTTTGATGTGGACTAAATGAAGATTCTGTAATCAAAGGTTATTGACTCTAATTCATTGCATGTCACTGTGACTTTGTAAACAAAACCTATTAGGACACTTCATCGCTAACAGTAGTAGTAGTAGTAGTAATAATAGTAGCAGTAGTAATAAAAATGTGTGTGTGTGTGTGTGTGTGTGTGTGTATGAAAGGCAGTGAGAAGGACCATGAAGATAAAGGGCTCACCTTCAGCAGTGAAGTGGGTAAGAGTAGTGATGGCAAAGAAATCTGTTGTAACAGTTATCATGTATCTATGCATTGATCTAAACTAAAAAACTCAAGACTTTGATTTTTTACATTCTAATGCTTCACTGTGTCAGAAGAGTCCTTTACGAAGTAATACTAATAAAGGTGTAGTTTATTCAAAATTGTACCAACTGAATATTAGAGACTTCTAGTGCAATATAATCTTAAAAAGTATAATACAATCATCGCAAGCTTCTTATGAAAGCAAAACACAAAGCAGAAACAAAAATGTCCTCATTTGTTTTATTCTCATGAACTCAATTAAAAAGCTAGTCTAAGCCAGGCAGTGGTGGCGCACACCTTTAATCCCAGCACTTTGAGAGGCAGGGGCAGGTGAATCTCTGAGTCCAAGGCCAGCCTGGTCTACAGAGTGAGTTCCAGGACAACTAAGCCTACACAGAGAAACCCTGTCTCAAGAAACAAAAAAAGCTAGGCTGAGAGCCTGCTTTATCTTACTTAAATGCTGTGTTTGAGACTGTCTATTAGAAACTATGAGGCAGCAGTCCTCACAGTCCTTTATTATTACTGAGGTTCCCTAAAGGCAATTATCATCATAGATATTGTTGATAACATGTCAAGTGGTAGAATAGAGCAATAACACCTGACTCCTACTCAACCAAAAATTCTTCAAAGGTACAGCTTTCCTATTTCTCTGAGATTCTCTAATTTAAAAGGTTAACCAGCAGGAATGTGCTGGTGTACACTTTTAATTCCAACACTTCTGAGGCAGAAGCAGGTGCATCCTACGTTTGAGGCCAGCTAGGCTCCATAGTAAGAGCCTGTCCAAAAAAAGGGGGAGTAGTGTGTATGCGTGTGTGAGTGAGCTGCAATGCTCTGACGAGTCCTGAATATAACTCTAGTTTCACAAGGATTTGCTATGCCAGCATTTTATCCTTCTCTTACTTCTCAGATGATCCTGAAAGCACTATTCATGATCCAGCAGTTTTCAGCTCCATCACTGTGCCCTCTCTACTACATTAACTTTTACTTAAGCACTTTGCAATATAAAATAAGGGGAAAGCCACAATTCTGAAGGAATTCAGCTACATATTCTGTCCCTACTCAATGTAAGTAGTTATAACTATAAAATATGTAGGTAGTTTAATACCTCACATAGTTGAAGGTTAGAGTAAATGAAACAAAACATAAATAGTTCTAAGACAGGAGAGACGAGGGCTCTAGACAGAAACCAAGCAACTGTAGCAACCAAAGTAACAGCCTGGGTTAGCTGACCCTTTGAAGGCAGCTTCCTAACCTGACCTTCTTCACAAACTCAGTGACACTGAGGACGTGGAAAGAGTTCTTATCTATCAAAATTAAGCCCAACTATTCAAAGAGGAGGAGCAGACAATCAAAATGGTAATTCCAACCTTGCCAAAGGGGGGGGGGGAAACACTATCAAGTTCCAAAAGTAAAACAAAAATCAAATACACAGAATCAGTTCAAGGACAGGCTTATCAGCCAACAGCCGCTAAGGAAGTTAGTAATCGCCAAGCCTTCCAAGCAGTTAACTTTAGAGAGTACCAGAGAAGGAGTTGGGGTAGAGGTGTGTGACACACAACCTCACAGTGTGCACATGGAAGACAAAACAGCATGTGGGAATCCGCTCCCGGCTACCCTATGGGTCCAGAGAGTTGGATCAGGTCTTCGGCCTTCGCAGCCATCACACCAGCCAGCCCTCTTTACAAGCAATTTCTCCAGAACAATTTTAAGAGTGTTTGAACTTAGGCAAGCTGCTGGCTTCTTAATCTGCAGATAAGTATGCCTTTAAATATTAAAAGACGTTTTCTCCCATAGCAGGACTAATTCAACCATTCATAGGGAAGCAGATGAACCCCCAAGTGCAAAGGGACACTTATAAATGCTTTAAAACCCAGTAAGGATTAGCATGATTTTCCTGGTAAAAGAAATGACCTACTACCATTGGCTTAACTATTAAGGTATCCTTCTTTACTAAGAAATGTTATCAGTCACAATACTCTGGGCAAAAAGAAAGGGGACTTCAAATAAGAGAAATTTCATTCCTTCTGTAAGTCAACTTTCCCACTACAGAACAAAGTAAAATACTATAAAGTATCAAATGCTAACAGAGTGTGTCACTGAAACCTTCAAAATAAAATATCAATATTAAGTTTTAATTGGCTGGGCATGATGCTGTCCTGTGGAAACTGAAGTGCTCTGGAGACAGGCAAGGGGACTGTAACCTCTATGCCAGCATGGCTTTGAGACCCTCACAGACAAAGAATGGTTCCTCTGTGGGCTAAGAAATCTCTAGGCAATATTGGCTGTTTTTATGTGATAACAAGGTCATTTCAAAGGTGGATACACTAATACAGCATTCTTCCTATTCTTTAACACCACCTATATATTATTTTGCCTGTTTCTGGAACAACTGAGATGCAAACATCTTTTCTTTTCACACCAATTCTAGCTATCAGTTTCTCTGTCTATACCATGACAGCCCTCACTTTCTACTCATGACTTTAGCAAAGCGAAAGACTAGTATCTGCTAAACAGATTAGGAACAAAAAAGAAAACATGAAGAGACATTGAAGTCTTGCTCTTAATTCTAAAGCTGTATCTAACACAGCTCCAGTGTCAGTCAAATAAAAGGTTGACAGTTTAACATTTGACCTTAAAGTACACCTGAAAACATACTCTTACTTATTTTCCTTTTCATTTGTGTGTGTTGTGTGCATGTATGTCACGTGAGCAGGAGCCCAAGGAGGCCAGAATAGGGTACTGGATACCCTAGAGCTGGGGCCAGAAGCACTTGTAAGCCACCTGAAATGGGTGTTGGGAACCAAACCGGGGCCTTCTGCACAAAGCACTCTTATCCGCTGAGCCATGTCTCCAATCCCTCTGTTTTATTTATTGATATAGGATCTCTCTATGTTGTCCAAGCTGGCCTGGGACTCCTGGGCTCAGAAGAGACTACAAGCATGAGCCACTGCACTCAGCTATTATTTTTCTTATTCAGTGTACTGAATAAACTCAATCCTTCCACTTTATCTAGCAATAATTTACTACAACAAAAAGCAAACAAGCAGTTTATATACTTTTATATACACATATTGATCCAAGCAAAATGTATGCATGACTATACTAACAAATAATAAAAGTATATTTTTGCTTTGCTTTTCCTGGCCACACAGGAGTCAAAAACTGTCAAGGTATCATGTGATCTAAATCCATTGTTATGTTGGTGACAGACCTCCTGCTTAGCATTACCAGGTTGCCAGAATTGAGAAAGAGGTGAGGAGGAACAAAAGTTAATATCACAGGTAGTTAAAGCTTTTAGAGGTAATCAATAGCTCTACTATATAAAAATATCAAATAAAATAGCAAAAATGAGGGTACCTGCTGTTGCTTGAAATCGGGTCTCTTTTTGATAAGATTATAAACTGCCACATATTTCATATAAAGCACATAGGCCCTTTCCTCATCACGATCGAGTCTGCATTCTTCTGCTGTCTTGAAGATCTTCTGAGCACTATGTATATAACTTAGAAAAGGAAGAGAATTTACACAACTTGGTACTGGGGAAAAATACATATAATATATAAACTCCACAGATGACCTTGATAAAATAAATTTCATGATTTAAGTTTTTTACTTCACCCAATTATAATTTATAACCTCTCTGGGGTTAGGCTAGTCTTAACTCTGATAGAAATGACTATGTTTGAGCTAACATTTATAAAGTTTCTTTCTTTAGTAGTTGAGAAAGTTCAAAGATGGCTTTATTGATTTTAAAAAATAATCGGGCTGGTGTGATAGCTCAGCAGTTAAGAGCACTAACTGCTCTTCCAGAGATCGAGTTCAAATCCTAACAACTACACGGTGGCTCACAACCATCTGTAATGAGAAACAAATAATAAAGAAACTATGGGCCAGAGTGAACAGGCCTGGAGCGAGCAAGGTTAGAGCAAGAGGGAGAAAGGGAAGGGAGGTGGGGGCTTGGGGGGATGGGGAGGAAATCAAGCAACAAGAATTAAACAAAACTACTTTCCGTATTACTCCACGTTACCAATTTAGCCTAAGAAGCCAATTTTTCTCTATTTTTTCCCTAATGGGCATTTTTAAAAGCCATTCTGTCACCGGTGATATTAAGAAACAATGTTGTGTGTCAGACTCTCTCCTCACTTTTAATGAAGTTTCACTGCTCAACTGTTACTACTGATGCTTTATTTTCTTTCCATTTTTCATTTTCTTGATAAAATGATTCATTAAAATGCCCCAGTGCCTACACAGGTGTCTTAGCTTTGTCTTCATTGATTCATTTGGGATATTTCTCTATAATCAGAGAATACCTATTGTTCCCCCTTGCTCTCTAAGATCTACTTTTCCTAAGTCTGGGGAATGTGGTAGCTAGGTTCACCTTTCTTTCTAAAACTTTACTTCTATCTAAATAACAATGTAATTACTTACTAATTTTTAAATCTCTTTTGCTGGTGAAAATAAATGTGAATGGAAAGTTCTCTTTTATTTTCTGTTCCTTAATTACTTGAGTTGACAATTTTAAAGACAACCTATATTTAGCAAATTTATATTTCCAGCAAGTATTAGAATCAGTGGGCCACTGGACCATAAGAGTGTGGGACCTCTCCTGGAAAGGCACATTTTCCACATTTACATTTACCTTAGATGGTAAGTCAATCCAGACAAGTAAAAACACACAAAATAAATCATTAAGTTAAAGATTCTATCAAATTGGAACAAAATAAAACCCACAGAATACTAATACGGATTCTACCATAACTAAAGTAACTCAGAATGGAAAAGGATAATGGCTTACACATCCCTAGTCAGTCCATGGAGGGAAGCCATGGCAGAAATTCAAACCTGTCAGAAACCTGGAAGCAGGAGCTGATGCAGGGGCTATAGAGATGCTCTTCTTGGCTTGCTCAGGCTGCTTTCTTATAGAACCCAGAACAACCAGCCCAGAGGTGTTCCCACCCTCAGTGGACTGGGTTAAGTCCCTTCCATCAATCATTAAAAAAATGCACTAGACTTGCCTTCCTACAGCCTGATCTTATGGAGGTGTTTGTTTCAATTAGGTCCCTCCTCTGAGATGACTAGCTTGTGTTAAGCTGCCATAAAACTATCAAGGATAATTAGGAACAAAAGCAGCCATGGCCCCTCTTTCAGTCAGAGAAAGAGTACAGCAACATCCTAACTTACACATATCCTACACAAGACTAAAGGTGATATTTTAAACGATTAAAAAACCTTAATTAAAAGTTATACTGAGCTGGGTGGTTGTGGCGCACGCCTTTGATCCCAGCACTTGGGAGGCAGAGGCAGGTGGATTTCTGAGTTTGAGGCCAGCCTGGTCTACAGAGTGAGTTCCAGGACAGCCAGGGCTACACAGAGAAACTCTGTCTCGAAAAACCAAAAAAAAAAAAAAAAAAAAAAGTTATACTGTTTTATGAGAAAAAATGATTTGTGGCAAAATGGCTTTACTAGAACCTTCATCCTCTCTTAAACATATCATCTAGTATACATACTGGTCAGGAAACAGGTAACTTACATCTGAGCAATCACAGTTTTATTCTGTTAAGACAAAGTTAAGAACTTCTCTAGGTCTTATTTACTCCTGTGTCACATCATTTTTCAAATAAACTTTAAGTTAGCAATTTATTAAATTTAAATAAGGGAATGAAATAAAATTGATATGATTAATCAAACTAGCAAAGAGCACATACTTCTTGGTGCTGGTTTTCTCAGGTTTAACTTCTGTCTTCTTATTGAGGTCTTTTAGTGAAGAACTGAGGTAGAGTTCTTTAGGAACCGAAGCTACAGCAGGCATGATGAATGATACTTGCTCTTCTACTTCAACAAACGAATGGTGTGATTCATGAAAAGTAGTTCTTTCCTATAACAAAACAAACAATTCCACTAATTATCCTCATCAGCAAAAAGTGTTAGAAAACAATCAGGTAGAGAGAGGCGGGGACCTTGGTGGGAGAGGGGAGTGGGGAAGGGAAAAAGGGAACGTGATCATTTATGGGGGGGGCGGTGGGAATGGTATATGGACAACAGGACAGGAGAGAAGCCTGAGGGCCAGCAGAATGAATGGAAATATGCAACCTTGAGGAGTGGGAGGTAGGGGAACCCTCCAGAATGTACTAGAGACCTGGGAGGTGAGAGACTCTCAGGACTCAAAGTGAAGGACCTTAGATGAAATGCCTAACAGTGAGGAGAGGGAACTTATACAGTCCACCTCCAGCAGAAAGATAGGACATCAAGTGAGGGATGGGGTTGCCATCCCACAGTCAAAAACCCTGACCCAGAATTGTTCCTGTCTAAAAGAACTGCAGAGACAAAAATGGAGAAGAGACCAAGAGAAAGGCGGTTTACTGACCAGCCCAACTTGGGATCCCTCTCAAGGGGAGGCTCCAAGGCCTCACACTACTCTGATGCTATGGTGCACTTACAGGCAAGAGGAGCTTAACATGGCTATCCTCCCAGAGGCCCAACAAGCAGCTGACTGAGACAAACACAAATACTCATACCCAACCACTGGACTAAAGTTGGGGACCCCTGTGGCTGAATTAGGGAAAGGCTGGAAGAAGCTGAGGAGGAGGGCAATCCCATAGGAAGATCAGCAGTCCCAGACTCCAGAGATCTCTCAGACATGAAGCCACCAACCAGGCAGCATACAGGAGCTGGTCCAAGGCCCCCGACACATATACAGCAGAGGACTGCCTGGTCTGGCCTCAGTGAGAGAAGATGTGCCTAACCCTCTAGGGACTTGAGGCCCCAGGGAGTGGGGAGGCCTGACGAGATGGGGGTTGGGAGGACATTCTCTTGAAGATAAGAGGGAGGAAGAATGGGATGAGGAACTGTGGGGCCAGGGGAGACTAGGAGGAGGATAAAGACTAGACTGTAATAAAAAAAAAAAAAAAAAAAAAAAAAAAAAAAAAAAAACAATAAAAAGGGGGACATGAAGTTTGGGGGATGTGTGAAGGTTCTGGAATGAATTGGAGGGGATAGGGAGGTATCTATGATTCAAATACATGGAATGCATGTAAGAAATTCTTAAGGAACAACAAAAATGTTACATTGTTTTAGAGAAAAAAAAAAGTGTTAGAAAAATGAAACACCAGGACTAGGAATGTAGCTCTGTGGCAAAGTGACTGGGTGGTGTGCAAGCCTTTGGATTGGATTCCGGACCACATGCGCACACACACCAAACAAAAATATCACTCCACTATTAAGCATGGCCCAGCAATTCGGAGGCTGAGGTAGGAGGATTATGAGTTTATCAGTAATCTGGGCTACCTAAGACTCTGTATTCAAACAAAAACAAATATCCACTATTTAACTATATCCTTCCCCACAAGGGTTCATTTTAAATTTCTATTTTGGGAGATATATAAGACACACACACACACACACACACACAATCTATGGTATTAAGCAATACTTATTTTCAAATGTTCATTAACTAAATGGATTAATTGTACCATTTTGCCATCAGTATTAAAATCTATTAAAAAGAACAGAATAGTAAAGCTTTTATATTTTTTCTGTTGAAACTATATTTGTATACAAGTAGAATTTCCAACTTGGAATATTTTGTTTTCTTCTTAATATCAGTTTATAAAAGAAAAGTAGTAGGCAAAACCAGGTCTATACGGACCTGGGAACTAAAATATATTTCTGCTTCTGCCAGAAAACACTCTTGCACTTGGGTTACTCTGAGAGGGTCTTTGATGGATCATGACATTCTTTGTTTCCTGGTATGCTAATTCTGACCAGTAGAAAATATGGAGTAAACAAAATGAAAACAGGAAGAACCGGAAGGGACGCACTAATTAAATTGTGCATACTATTCACAAAGATATCTGGAGATGGAGCAGATCAAAGCACTCCAGGTAGAGTGTCGCCACCTGAAAACCACAGTGACCAGACTAACATCCAGTGTGGTCTTCTGCCACGCACAACTAATTACCATTTAGTAATCTAACTAAATAAAGTAATCTTTATTTTCCCCATCATCTCTCTCTGCTCTCTAAATGAAACAATCAATTCAGGTTACTTACAGACATCAACAGCATCTAATCCTAAAAGACTGAATGGGGAGGGCGGTTGAGAGATGGCTCAGAGGTTAAGAGCATTGACAGCTCTTCCAGAAAACCAATATTCAATTCCACACACTCACATGTTGGCTCATAACCATCTGTAACACCAATTCCAGAAGATCCAACACCCAAGTGGTGTGTAGATATATATACAGACAAAATCACCATATAGATAAAAAAAAAAATCCTTTTTTTTTATCTAGGTGCTGGGATTAAAGGTGCCTGGACCAAAAAAAAAAAAAATTTTTTTTTTTGGTTTTTCGAGACAGGGTTTTTCTGTGTAGCCCTGGCTGTCCTGGAACTCACTCCATAGACCCAGCTGGCGCCGAACTCAGAAATCTGCCTGCCTCTGCCTCCCAAGTGCTGGGATTAAAGGCGTGCACCACCACCACCCGGCTAAAAAAAAAAATTCCAAAGGGCTGATTAAGGTACAACTTAAGAGAATGGTCTTAGTTAACTTACATGAAACTCCAAAAGCACTTTAATTTCCTTTGACTCTAGTCATTCCTGTATTAAACACTAATACTTTATGAATATCTGGACTTATCCATTCCAATTTTGTGTTAGGACTATATTCTTACCAAACAACTTTCCTCTAAAAATCCCATTTTTACCTTTTCAGTTTTTTCTATATATACTTGCTCCATGCATCTATGTTGAACTAAATGGTAACTGATACCTTGATATATATGCAATTAGAAACAATGACCTTGCATACAAAAACTTTGTATATTTTACCTCCTGTTAAGAATCTTGTGTCTAAAGTTGTAATAAGGGCTGGAGAGATGGCTTAGCGGTTAAGAGCACTGGCTGCTCTTCTAAAGGTCCTGAGTTTGAATCCCAGCAACCACCACATGATGGCTCACAACCATCCATTATGAGATCTGACGCCCTCTTCTGGTGTGTCTGAAGACAGCTACAGTGTACCTACATATAATAATAAATCTTTAAAAAAAATAAAATAGCTGGGCGGTGGTGGCGCACGCCTTTAATCCCAGCATTTGGGAGGCAGAGACAGGTGGATTTCTGAGTTCGAGGCCAGCCTGGTCTACAGAGTGAGTTCCAGGACAGCAAGGTATACACAGAGAAACCCTGTCTCGAAAAAAACAAAAACAAAAACAAAAACAAAAACAAAACAAAAACAAAAAATAAAATAAAATAAATGTTGTAATCATGGGAGAAATAGTTTCTGGCACACCACCACTTCCAAATGGGTCAAGTGACACTGGATATGGTCTACTGAGGTATCAATTCATTAGCAATGCACCATCAAACTACCTAAGAACCTCCATTAAATAAAGGGTATGACAGGGATGCCTTGGATTGCCTCACTCCCAGACAGCATCATTATTTTAGTATTGATGTGAATCCCAAGCAGATTTACCTTGCAAATGAAGGCTCTGTATTAAAGGATAGGTGGTGAAGAAGATGTAAGGCCTGGTTTCTACTCCCTAAGGATGAACAACACTTTAGTTCAAAAACCGGTGGGGTTACAGATCCTGTGAGCTACCTGCCATGTGGGTGCTGGGAAGCAAAAGAGGGTCATCTGGAAAAGCAGCCAGTGTTCTCAATCCCATCTCTTTAGCCCCTAAAACTTGGATCTTTAAAAGAATGTGAAAATCGTGTCAGATATACAGACAATTTAAAAGAGTGTATCATTAGCTAGTTTGAGGTTAACTTTAAACTCATTGATATCCTGCTATATAAAATGCCATACTTTTAGAAGCTGAAAGATTGAATATTTCCACACAAGGCTTATAAAACTAATGTGAAACAAAACTGTAAACAGTGGAAGTAAAAGTAGTAGATGGTATTACAAATAAAAACATTAAGAAAACTACCACCAGAGGGAACTAGAAGTAATCAGGAAAAAGTGAGTGTAAGTATGTTCTTTGATGGAGATGGCTTTGATAGAGGTGAGGAATAGTGTGGGGACGAGGTCAAGAGACCAAGTGCATCTCTAGGAATCAGCTGCCAAAAAGAACATACAAGAAGCCATGAGGCAGAGAAGTCAAAAACATTCTCCACACAAATCATAAAAGGCTATGAAAAGCACATAAGTATTTACCTTGTTTTCTGAAGGTAATGAGAGAGCCACAGCAAGGTTCTGAAGGAACTTGCTTGTTAGTTGTATAGTCCCAATTAAGAAGAGCATAAAGACGTGGAGAAAGAAAATCCTAGTTATCTATTCCAATGATTGGCAATGATGGAAGAGAAAGAGGGTGGAGGTCAGACCTAAGGCAACAGAAATGAAATAGGGGAAGCAGAACAAGAAACCCTGCAAAGGCAACAACAGGGCACGCCTACATCATCAGACTCAGCATGGGACAATCACACACACACACACATATATATATATACATATATACATATATATTTTACTGGGTTATAGATTCAAGGCTAACCTGGGCTTCAAAACAAGACCCTGCCTCAAAGAAAGGGGATATATATATATCATATATATCCCCTGATACATATACATATATGTGTGTGTGTGTCCCAGTAAAATTATGCAATATTAAAAAAAGGATTATAAACCAAAGCAAACAAAGTAGCCCGATGTGTAGCAGGAGAACTGAGAATTCAAGCCAGCCTAAGCTACACAGCAAGACAATGTCT
This sequence comes from Montemys delectorum, assembly GCA_019843815.1. Taxonomy (NCBI): domain Eukaryota; kingdom Metazoa; phylum Chordata; class Mammalia; order Rodentia; family Muridae; genus Montemys; species Montemys delectorum. The sequence goes on along the minus strand of JADRCD010154182.1, from coordinate 4,596 downwards.
CAAAACAAAACAAGAACTTGATAGCTCACATGACAACAGTGCTATTCGAAAGCCAGTCCAAAGACCAACACTGGCCTGGGAAACAACTACTTGCTGTTCAGTAACAAAATAAGCTCATGACAGAATACAAACCAAGAAGCATATACCTTTTACAGTCCTCAAACTTCCATCCTAAGGCGAGCTTTTACACCCTAAAGAAAACAGAAGGCTAAGCAGTGCTACATAATGCAGCCATGTCTCATCACTGAAGGTAAGGTGGAACCTTAAGTAATTCAGACTCAGAACACACGTTTCTAAGAGATACAGAAAACAGGGACTGATGGTCACAAATGTCTTACTCTGGTTAACAAGAGTTAATATTTATGAAATAATAAGTCAACAATCAATTGCTCTACTACATATTAATATGACTCAGGTCACTAGCTGAACTCAAAGAAAGGGAAACCCAGTTCAGCTAGACAGAGAAAGCTTTAGCCAGCCCACAGTGTCTTCTTCAATGCCGGCCCCTTCCTTTCAGGCCCTGGCTTAAGCATCCCCTGTCTCTGACAGTTCTTGGAGTTCATGTCTTAGTCTGAGTCCTACACTGCTCAATACCTATACTGCTTAGTCAGTACAGTTTTTGGCCCAAATAACAAATTGGCTGAAATGAGAGATGAGGTGAGAAAGGCAGCATTTCAAAAGAGAAGCACTATAGAGACATAAGGTGAGAAATTTCTGTGAGAAAACAATGTGGAAAAGTAAGACAAACTATAGGAATCAGGAAGCAATAATTGCTGGAATCAAAGAAGTCCACTGATAATATGATGCATCCTGACTCTACCTGTCAACACTTAGTAGCTGCTAGATAAAAAGTATGTATTGTCACAGAATGGAGGACTTGAGAAGACATTTGACAAGACAGTATTGCCTTGGGATAGCCAAAAGGGGTATATACAAGATAGATTTGAAAGACAGGAATAAAGAACTATACTATGGGAAAGAATAATTAGAAAATTACTGCAGGAAAGAACAAATTAGGCACATTGATTTAGTGATTTAATGATTAAAACTGAGTATTTTCACTTGTTTACATTACCCTATTTTCCTTCTGTGAAAAGTGAAGAACATTAACGTTATTAACTAAATAACAATAACAGGCATACAAAAATGTGTGCCTACACAGGAAGCTGAAGCTAGAAGTTGGTAAGTTCAAGGCTACTTTGGGCTACTTAAAAAGATTATGTTTCAAAAACAACCAAACAAGCAAACCAATAACAACAACAAATGTGAAAAACAAAACAAAACTGTAGTTTAATAACTGATCAGTGATGGGGCTGAAGAGATGGCTCAGTGGTTAAGAGCACTGACTGTTCTTCTAGAGGACCTGAGTTCAATTCCCAGCAACCACACAATTGTCTGTAATAGGATCTGATCCCTGCTTCTGGTGTGTCTGAAGAAAGTGACAGTGCATTCAAATACACAAAATAAATAAGTAAATAAATAAAAATGAAAACTGATCAGTAAGCCAGGGATGGTGGCACATGCCTTTAACCCCAGCACTTGGGAGGCAGAAGCAGTTAGATCTCTCAGTTCAAAGCCAACCTGGGGGCTGATGAGATGACTCAGTGGGTAAGAGCACTGACTACTCTTCCAAAGGTCCTGAGTTCAAATCCCAGCAACCACATGGTGGCTCACAACCACCCATCATGAGATCTGACGCCCTCTTCTGGTGCGTCTGAAGACAGCTATAGCGTATTAGGCTGGAACGAGCTAGGCTAGAGCGAGTGGGGCTGTCCTGAGTTCAATTCCCAGCAGCCACATGATGGCTCATGGCCATCTCTACAGCTACAGTGTACTCATACACATAAAATAAATAAATAAATCTTAAAGAAAAAAAAAAAAAGCGCCAGGCAGTAGTGGTGCACACCTTTAATCCCAGCACTTGGGAGGCAGAGGCAGGTGGATTTCTGAGTTCGAGGCCAGCCTGGCCTACAGAGGGAGTTCCAGGACAGCCAGGGGTACACAGAGAAACCCTGTCTCAGAAAGAAACAAAAACCACCCTATTGTTTTGGGAGACTACAACATAATATAACTGAAAATGATACTATATTACTTTTATTCTGTGACAAAGAACTGGAAATATTTTAAGGGGAGTTTATTTTGGCTCACTGTTTTGGAAGAATTTCAGTCCATCATAGCAGGGAAAATTATGACAGAGTTTATGGTAGCAAGAATATGCTGAGGTGGCTCCTCTAAACTGGCAGACCATCTGAGGGAACCATAGGTTGGAATAACCTTCAACAGGCTATCCCCAGCAACAAACATCCACCAGTCAGGCCCCACCTCCTAAAGGCCACATATACTTCAAAATGGGGTCTGAAGCTGAGTCTAAGCAAGCAAAATTTGAGTCTGGAAGGGACATTTTACAACTATTTTATTTACCCTGCTTTTATGTAGTGTATTTCAAAACATATACAATTTTCTTTAAAACACAGACATCAGCATTGAGTATAGTGGCATACATCTGCAATTCCAGCTACCTGGGGAGGCTGAGGCAGGAGAATATCTTAAGCCTAGGAGTTAGAGGCCAGCCTTGGTCATGGTAAGACACTTTCAAAAAATATAAACAAATACACACAATCAAAAGTATATAGACATCACTTAGTAATAGCTAAAATTAAGAAAATAAATCATCAAGGAATGGAAGCCTTGCTTTTTCGACAGCTGATATTTCACTTAAGGCCTCAAAGTAGGTATTCTATGGGAAGACAGACTCAGAAGAGAACAGACATCTCTGCAATGAAGGAGAGCATAATGCTACATAAGGACAAGAAGAACTCTAAGGAACATGAACAATATTAGAATGCTAAGGAAAAGGGAGGAGGAAGGGAAGGAAGAAAATACCCCTAGCATCTAAGAGTTAGATTACATTTGCTACATAGAGTAGCTGATATATACAAAATGCTGTTTTTGTGTGTTATAGACCCGTGTGCGGTGGTCACACACATGCTAGGAGCCTATAAAGTAGTTTTGAGAGCCTTTCCTTTAAAAGGTAGGAGTCAGGCTTTGGGTCTATCATAGCAGTGCTTTGATATGTATGTGCCATGCCCTGGGTGCCCTAGCACCAAACACACATAAACACAAAAATAGTATAAATCTATCATCTGATGGGGAGGGCACTTTGATTGCTCTAACCAGCAGAATATAAATAGAACTAATGTGCCAATTTCTTGATACAGGATTTTCAGAGACTGAAAGCTTCCATTTTCTGCCTCAAGTGTAGTCATGGAGCCCAACACACATGCTATGAGAGAAGTTCAATCCACACAAAGAGGCTGGACATAGGCACTCCAGTTATCATTCCCAGTTGCAACCAACATCAACAACTATCCAGGTGAATGAGCAATCTTGGAATGTAGCCCAAGTGAGCTTTCTGATTACCTAAACAAAGTTGGTTTTTATATCAAAATAAAATTCAAGACTCCTCCCTGCTTCCTGACTGCTATAAGGTAAACAATCTCTGTTAACATACTCTTGCCATCAGACTATGCTTCACCTCAGATGCAAACCATCCAACTAACCTTGGGCAGAAGCCTCTGAAACTGTGAGGCAAAATAAATCTTCTTCCCTTTTAAAAATTGGGACATATTATGAATAAAGTGTGATGTGTTGGCTTTATATTACAACTGCTTTATAACACCATCTGGATTCTATTCCATTTATGTTCTTATCAACAAAAGGTCAGAATGATTAATAAGGTTCAAGTAAATAAACCAACAAGTTAAAGAATAAAAAGAAAACTGTAAATATTTTTGTTAGTTTTTCACATCCATTGTTATCTCAAAAAATACACGTCTACAAGCTATTATTCATTACTCACTGGTTTATATTACTACTGCAAGATCCATGCAATTCAACTTAAATATGTACCTAATGTCTGGTCAAAAGAGCAGGAATATACATTTTAGTATCAACAGTGATACAGTGGCATAATTAAGTTATACACTAATTCATGTTCTTAAAGAAGCATAAATACAACCAACAGCACCTTAATTAGGTCAGTGCTCTATAGATGAGAAACTACCTACATCCAACATGATTGACTTTCAACAGGGAGTCTTAAACATAAAGAGATACTCAAAAAGCAGAGATCTTACACACACACACACACACACACACACACACACACACACACGCAGCCTGGCAGTGGTGCGCTTGAAAGGCAGAGGCAGGTAGAACTTTGAGATCAGAGCAATCATGGCTTACAGACTGAGTTCCAGAATAGTCATAGCTACACAGACAAACGGTCTCAAAACAAAACGAAACAAAACAACAACAACAACGACAAAAACCAAAGCCACCAAAACCAAAAAAATAACACATGGAATTTTTAATGAAGTAGGATAATATATACAACTAAGAATACCCTAAGATTAAAAAAGAACACCTTGGCCAGGCAGTGGTGGCACATGCCTTTAATCCCAGCACTTGGGAGGCAGAGGCAGAGGCGGATTTCTGAGTTCGAGGCAAGCCTGGTCTACAGAGTGAGTTTTGGGACAGCCAGGACTACACAGAGAAACCCTGTCTCAAAAAAACAAAAACAACAACAACAAAAAA
>JADRCD010154180.1:0-23683 GCA_019843815.1 Montemys delectorum | reverse complement strand
CCCCCCCCCCATAATAAAATTATTTTCATTGCTACTTCATAACTGTAATTTTGCTACTGTTATGAATCATAATATAATATTTTTAGAGAAAGGGTAGTGGTCCACAGGTTCAAGGGGATTTATTAGAATGACTTATAAGCCGTGGCCCAGCTAATCCAACAGTGGCTGCCTATAAACAGAAGGTTCTAGAATCCAGTAGTTGTTCAGTTCATAAGGCTGGATGTCTCAGCTGCTTGTCAGTCTACCCCAGACTCCCAAATAAGTAGGCTCTAATTCCAGTGAAGGAATGGGCTTGTCAGCCAGAGTAAGAACAAGCAGGGAAAAGGAAAGAGCTTCCTTCTTGCATGTCCTTCTGCGGGCAGCCACCAGAAGGAGTGGCCCCATATTACAGGTACATCGTCCTACCTCAGAAGATGTGGATTAAAGATTGATTTTATTTTCCCACCCCAAAGATTGGGATTAGCAGTGGATCTTCCCAGTTTAAACTTATTAAAAAAAAAAAAAAAATCCCTCACAAATATGCCCAGTCATTTGAGTTGATAGCTATTACAGACATGAAATCACATGACTTCTCCCCTTGTCTCAAGATGAGAAAGACTTTACTTGAGTGTTCAAAGGTAAGTAGACTTCACAAGGACCATCAGGTGAGTAGGGCAGAGTTGTGTGGTTTCTGAACTTGACTTCCCTCTTCCCCTACAGCTGCAAATGTGACCCAAGGGTGTGGCCTCAAAGTGGCCTGCGTGTCTGCTGCAGTGTCCGATGAGTCAGTGGCCGGGGACAGTGGTGTGTATGAGGCTTCAGCGCAGAGGTGGGTTCCCAGAAATTGTTCTGTTCTTGGGGCGGGGCGGGGGGGTCTGTGATCTCTGGATGTTCAAGCCCACGTTCCACACACAGGATGTGGTAGGGCCCCAGTGACCTAGCCTTTCTTCGGGCAGCCCTCTGGGGCCATGCCCAACATCACGACAGCAAGATGCAGGTGGTGTCCAAGGCTCCTGGAGCAAATGCAGGTTCTGGGGTGACAGTTGCCATGTGTACACCAGGGAACTAGATGCTAGAGAAAGGGAGTCTATTCTAGAGAGGGCTTCCAAGCACCCAGGAAAATGAGGGTCCAGAGAAACACTGAGCACACAGCAAAAACCCTGATTCTAGAAAAAGCCTTTGTTCATGGGCAGGAAGCTAACCCCTTCTGCTGGTATCTTTTAGACCCAGTACTTCTGAAACTGCTGCATTCGACAATGATGAATGGGAAGCTATGGGTGCCACTCGGGTTCAGATTGCTCTGAAGTAAGTGATGGGGGGACAAGGACAGAGGGAGGGCTTACGTAGGACCTCTTCTTCATTGTCCATATTGTACCTTCATGGCTATCCAGGGTGGGCTATTGAATAGGGGGTTACTGTCTCCTTCACCACAGATGAAGAATGCCAAGTTTCTTGTGACTGGTGCTGAGCTGGACAGTGACAGATGACATAGGCTTCCTGTTTGCATAGTATGCAAACCCACATTTGTGGTGGTTATCTTTCCATCCCCATCCAGGCTGACCCTGGGGACCGCAGCCTGGCTCTGACTGATGTGTGCATTGCTGTTGCTGCTAATTTCTCTCCCTGGGGATGACTTCCACACTTTCTTATGCAAACATTTTAATGTCAGAAATACGCACACTAACTTCTGGTACCTCTTTAAAATTGATCCGAGTGGACCAATTGAGTGGCTTCCCCAGTAAAAAACACTTACCATAAAAGCCTGAGGTCAATCTCCAGAAACGACATGGTCAGGGAGAACCGACTTCCAAAAGTCTGACCCCCTATGTGTGCCCCATGGCATGTGCACACATGCACTCATACTCACGCTCTCTAACAATAATAATTAATAACATAACATTTGAAACCTAAAAAAACCAAAAAGGAGCTGGAAAGACGGCTTAGTGGTTAAGAGTGAGCAGAGGGCTCAAGTTTGGTTTCCAGCGTGTAGACTGTGGATCACAATAGCCTGGAACTCTAGCTCCAGGGGGTTGATGCTCCTGAAAGCTGCAGGCACTACACTTACCTCCATGCACGAGCACTCACGCGTGCGCACACAAGCACATACACACAAATACACATAATTAAAAATATGTGTCTTGCCCCGGCCGGTGGGGGCTCATGCCTTTCATCCCAGCACTTGGGAGGCAGAGGCAGGTGGATTTCTGAGTTCGAGGCCAGCCTGGTCTACAGAGTGAGTTCCAGGACGGCCAGGGTTACACAGAGAAACCCTGTCTCGAAAAACAAAACAAAACAAAACAAAACAAAAGTGTCTTTAAAGTGAAATAAGCCAAGCATGGTAGTGCATATCTTTAATCCCAGCCCGTTGGAGGCAGAGTACAGGTGGACCCCTTAAGCTTGAGGCCAGCCTGGTCAACATAGCAAGTTCCAGGCTAGCCGAGGCTATATAGCAAGACTTTGTCTCAATAACAAACACACAAACAAGTACATAAATAAAAATTCAGATGACTGCCAGGTCTGGGCCTGTATCTAGTCATGGCCACAAAGCTGAGGGTCAGTGCTGTCCAGCTTACCACACTCGACAGTGCAGCCAGCAGCCATGACACATAATTGTTAAGAAAGAAAATGTTGGGCATGGTGACACACACACCCTTAGTCCTGGCACTGGGGATGTAGAGGCAGCCTGGTCTACAAGGGCTAGCCTGGGATATATGGTGGTGCCCTGTTTTAAAGGACAGAAACAAACCAAGAAGGAAGAAATGGTTTCCTAATTGGCGTTCTACACACCCTTCATTTCAGATATGATGAGAAGAATAAGCAATTCGCAATATTAGTCATCCAGCTGAGTAACCTCTCTGCTCTGTTACTACAACAAGACCAGAAAGTGTGAGTATTGAGTATTATGTGTCACCCTGTCACCTGCTGTGCTTCTCCCTGGGAAAGCTCTTTAGTACCATCTTGCTCCAAGCCCCAACTCCGTATACCACTGTGGGTATTTCCTGCAAGTGTGCATGCTGGCACTGCCTGGGCACACCCTGGCACAATGGCAAGCTTACTGCTTTGGAGAGCCTTCCCACGTCCCGGTACAACCTAGATGCCCACCGCACACTGCTCTAGGAATGCTGGGTGCACTGGCCCTTCGTGGAAATCTCCTGAACTGTGACCTCATAAGAACAGTCGGGTCCCTGTTGTCTCCTCTAGGCAGAAACAAGCTCTCTGGTTGTCTAGCCAACCCTGGAAGAATGTGACTGGGTATTGCCTGGAGACCACTAGGTCGGCAAGTACCTACACTGTCTGCATGCATCCCTGCTGTAGGCTGGGCTTATGTCACACTGTGTTCATCTGCCCTGACATCTACCACAAGGTCTGGAGAGCTGCAGCAGTTGCTATATTCAACAAGTGTCCCGGGGTAGGATGTGGGAAGAGCAGAAAAGGTGGCTGCCAAAGCCCAAGGAGGACCAGACTGGAGCTTACATTATCTCTAATATCTGCCTCCTCGAACAATGCTAGGACCAGAAATGCCGAGGTTCTCTTAGGTCCTCGTGCAGGGCCATCTGTGTCTAAAAGCATAAAGACAAACCCATTTGTAGTTTTGTTAGAATTGTGGGTAAAGTGTTTGCTACAAAAGTGTGAGGCCCAGAGTTTCATCCCTAGTACCCCCAAAAGGAAGTGGGGCATGGTAGTGCACAGTTGTAATCCAAGCACTGGGAGTTATAGGTAGGCAGATCCTGGGGCTTATTAGCCTGTTTGGAAAGTTCCAAGCCAATGAGAGATCCATCTTAAAAGAAAAACAATAAACAAACAACGTCAAAATTAAGGTAGACACAGACTATAAGGACTGATTACAAGGTTGACCCAAGACCTCCACATGCATGTATACACACAACAGAATTGTCAAGTCTCCACCTACAGGGGATTAGCTCATTTGCCTTAAATGCATGTGTGTCCCTATTCTCCATCATTGCTCAATGCTAGTGAACTGCTGCCTATCTGTGTTTGCAACCAGCTCACCTCAGCCTCCCCAAGCTTTGAGTCTCTTAAGAATCTGGAGACCCAGCCAGGCACATGCACTTGCATTGCATGTGCACTTTCAACTCTCGGGAGGCAGAGGCAAGCAGATCTCTGTGAGCTCGAGTCCAGCCTGGTTTACATAGTGAGTTCCAGGACAGCTGGGGCTGCATACTAAGACTCTGTCTCAAAAAAAAAAAAAAAAAAAAGTAGCAACATAAAAGAATTGAGAGACCCATGGCAGGAAGAGCAATTGGTACCCTAGAGCCCTTGCTGCACTCCCCCACCTAAGACCTTCTCTGCACTCTCTCCTTCCCAGCGGTCTCCCTGGGGATCTCTGTAATGAGCTGTCAAGGGCTGACGCAGCGCTCTGGCGGTTCTGTCTCCTCTAGGAACATCCGTGTAGCCATCCTGCCTTGCTCTGAAAGCAGTACTTGCTTGTTCAGAACCCGGCCTCTGGACTCTGCAGATACCCTCATGTTCAATGAGGCATTCTGGGTGTCCATGTCCTACCCAGCCCTTCACCAGAAGACCTTACGAGTTGATGTCTGCACCACTGACAGGAGCCATACAGAGGAGTGCCTGGTGAGGGCTGAGTCTGTCTCTGTCTGTCTATCTACCTGGTCCTTAGGGCATGAGGGTAATGCAGGTAGGGGTATGTATCATGTGTGTTCTGGATTTCAGGCAGAGATGCCTCCGCAGAGAGGTGTGATCTCAGACGTGTGTGTGAGCCCCTCCTGTGGGAGAAGTAATAGACCTGAAGGGACCTGGAAGTGCATGCCATTTACCTCAACTTCTTCAGAGTCAGAGAAGAGTCACAGAGTAGTAAGAACAGCATGAGTTCAAATCTCACCTTTACCACATGGGGTCTAGCTGAGTGGCCATGGGCAAGTTCCTTAACTCTGCTTTCTGCTTTCTTTGTCTACAATCCCTTCCTGGTGCCCACTGGTGAGTGCAGTGAGGCTTGTATACAAAGCATCCAACGGAAGTGCCTGGGATAGATTCTCAGTAATCAGGATCTCTTCCGCTTCTCTGGCTTCCTCTTCTTTCACGCTGGCCAGAGGCAGGATCAAGGAGAGTCAGTAGCCCTGTGAGAGCTTTGCACTTCAATACAGGCAGTGCAACATTGTTCAACTTCGAGTGACCCCTCCCCAGGGAATTCTGGGATATAAAATTTTTGTTCCTAGCTGAACAAAATGAAAGGCTTTCTTAACTCTGATGGCATTTCAGGATGTTTAAATGGCAGCTCCAGTGTCTTGAAAGCAATGTGGACTTTAGAGTTAAAAAGAGAGCTCTGCTCACCCTGCTCTCTCCTGAGAGCCTGTTCGGCGCCAGTGCCTATGCTGGGCACTGGCAATCTGTTGAGAGAGCCCCTCAGACAAGGAGCCAGCATTGTCAGATAACACACAAACTGTGATACCGCTGTACTAGAAATGGCTGGGTTCAAGCCACAGAAGAAAATGTGGAGCTTGTGTAGACGATAGGCCAGGGATTTGTCGATGGCACTGAGCCTTCTTCCTGCATCCGTGTCTGGAAGCTGAGAGCGTAACCATGGCAGTTGCTGCCTCCCCTGCAGGCTGGTCCTTCTCCTGGTGGCAGCCATGAGCCTTTGCTTGGAGTCAGAGACTCCTGACTGTTCAGCCTCCCCTTGGTCTGCTGTGGAGTTCTGAGACTGTATCCTCCGGTTTTAAGGACGGATCACCAGGCTACCCTCCCCAGCCCTGCCACCTGAAAGTCTTCCATGCCCAGTCTCAGTCCCAAAGTCTGTAATGCAGCTCTTGCTACCAGCCATTCCATCCGAGCTTCTGTCTGATGAAGCATTAATACAGTGCTGCTCAGACTCGGGTGCGCAAGGGGCTGCTGCAAGTCACCCGGTGCTCGGGTCCAAGTGCAAATGGAGATGCGGCGAATTTGAGAATCAGCATTTCTAACAAGTTCCCAGGGGGTGGGATGCTGCAATCCCTGGTCCGCATTTCGCAGGACACGGACACAGAGAATCCACACAGGGTTAAGTGCTCAACGGATTGAGAGCGTCAGTCACTTTACTGCCCAGCCCATGACAGAAACCCTGCCCCTTCTGATGGTGTTACCATGGACACAAATGCAACTGTAAATATCAGTTGGGTGACCTCTTCTGACAGACACTATATTAGGTCCCTGATTTCACTCATCTTAAAAAATAAAAAAGGTACTTTGTGTCAGTGGGAAACTGAGTCACACAGTAACCCAGGGTCAGAGGTACATTTGGACCCCTTGTCTGCAGGGCATACATTCGAGCCCCGCAATGTCCTTTCTTTGCTAACTCGATGCTCCTTCGAAGCTACAAAGGGTGACAAAGGCGTTTTAGGGAGTTTTAGAGAACACGGTGGACACTGAAAAGAAAGGACTTCCAGGCCCAGACTCCTCCAGTCAAGCTTTCCACAGCCCTGGGAATTCCAGAATGAGAAGAGACTAAATCCTGTTTTTCTTCTCCTAAGTGGATGCCTTTTATTCTTCCTTCCTAATTGAGATCTGGCCACTGCTGGTTTCCATAGCAACAGTCAAAGCGCTCATCTTACAGTGGCTTGTTGCTGTCCATGACCAATGGGAAACCTCCTCTGCCAGCCTCTGTTGGGAATGTGAAGCATAGGTTTGGGTGGCTGGAAGAGGGGCAGTGAGGCATGAGTGGGAAAGGGCTCTTCTGCTCCCCCTCAGCCTCCCTGCCTTGCTGGGGCTCTGGAGTCCCCAGTGTGTTTTAAGCTATTTAACCAGCCATACCATTAACAAGCAGTATCTGTGTGTTACCGTTGGGCCAAGAGCCCCTTCTTTCACCCTCAGCTCAGCCCCAGGGAGAAGTCTCCGGCAATCTTCCTTTTAGAGAGGGAACGAGACCCCAAAAGGCTAAGTTACCTGCCCAGTTCATCCAGTGAACTGACCAACATGGATTTCAACACATTCACTTTCCTTACATGTTTCTGTTGGAACTTCGTTACATTTCAGGACAACCAAAGGTTTAGGGGAACACATGGTCTGCAGCCCTAAGATTGTCAGCAGCAATTCTACCATGTGTCTTAGTGTGGAATCCCACCATCCCCTCCCAGCCACTAAGGCCAGTGTCACACAGCTCAGGCCCTGCTGGGCAGACCTCACCGTCGGCCTTTACAACAGCTCCCTTGTTCCTTTTCTTGCTTGGTGTCACTAACTTGACAAAGCTCCAACCCTGCCAGTATGAACCCCACCCCCACCTGTGCACCTGGACAGGAAATACACCTAAGCGGTGCTGTGTGGCATCCTTTGAGAGCTACCACTCGTCACTGGTATCCCACAAACCCTGGACGCCCCTCACCGTCTCCCGTCTCCTGGAACCATGTTCACACTCCAGCATTGATCGGCTGTTCAGTCAATCCTGTAGGTTGAATCCATGAATGAACAGGCACCCTCAAAATGCTGCTTGTTTGAGAAGGGCTATTCATACTTGTCATTAATAATAATCTGATGGAGGTGTCATGCTTCCAAACTTCCTTATGATCCCCCCCCAGCCTGTACCTCAAATGTGGCCCCTCAGGTTCTGAAGTGCAGTATCCAGTATGTTTGTGTGTCTTCCCACCCCCCAGCCCCGCCCCAGGAAACCATCATCCCCTTGGTGGTGAGTGGGTGGGAATCATGTTCTAGCTGTTTCTCCTGCTGTAGGGAATGCTTGTGGAAGGAATAAAGGAGGAATATACATAGTCTTGTATATACTTAATTTATTCTGGTGCCTGGAACATGCCAGCCATTTAATTCCTGAATTGGAAATACCCCCCACCCCACCCCCAGCCCTGAATATAGCAGCCATTGGTGAGGAAGCTGTTGTCAAAATAGTAATGTGTCAGTTCCTGCTGACTTCCTCTCTCGGCTCCACACTGTTCCCTCAGAAACTGCTTTAGTCAACTGCTTTTGATCTGTACCTCCTGTTTTAAGTTGAATATCCCTGTCAGAAATACTTGACCAGAATTGGTTCAGATTTTGGGGGGGGGGGGGTTGCTTGTTTGAGGTTTCTTGATTTTTACTTTTTTATTTTTATTTTTTATTTTTTTTGGTCTTGTTTTGTTTTACTGACTTAGATATTTACATATGTAATGAGATATGTTGGAGCTGGAATTCAAGTCTAAATAGGAAATGTATCTGTTTCAGATATACCTTGTATCCCTAACCTGAAGGTTAGAATATAGAATATTTTAAGTAACTTTGTGCATAAGAAAAAGGGGTGGCATGGCCTTTTTGACTCCTGACATCCTGTTAACACTCAAGCAGTCTTGGAGTTTGGAGCAGTTTAGATTCCGACTGGCATTAGAGATGCCTATCCTGTAGAAGGAGAAAGCAGGAGACAGCCTCCCAGGTGGGCTCAAGGGCCCCCGCTTCAGATGAGCGCTCCCCAGCTAGAGGCCCACTTTGCAAACTGACTTCATACACGTGCCATCCATCGACCCGCCACTGGTGTGTAAAAACAAAGAGAAAAGTGGGTGAGTTGAACCCCAAATCTGTCCTGACTTCTTTAGAAGGGGACTGGATGAAGTACTTAAATGCCTAAGTAAGGTTAGACAGCCTGCAGGGATTCCTGCTGGGGCTGGACCAGAGGATGGATGCTTGAACAGCTCCCATCCCAGTGAGGTTAGTTAGTCGATTGTTCTTCACATTTTAATTTAAAGAGTGCATTTGTCCACCTTAAAGTGCTCCCTCTCTTTGACATCAACCCTGATCCTACCATATACCTTATATAGTTGGCCATTTGAATTTGTTTATTCCTTATCTTGCCGTTAGTTCTTGTTGAACACGTGATCATCTCACCTGCTGTACCTCAGACATGGTGCAAATGTGTGTGTGTGTGTGTGTGTGTGTGTTGTGTGTGTGTTTGACTCTATATGTGAACCATAATCCTAGCACAATCAGAAGGTGTGGTCAGAAGAATTTGTTTAAGGCCAGTCTGAACTTCATAGCAACTTCTTGTAGTATTACAAAGAAAGCCAAAATGAAGGTTCTTTTTTATGGGTCATTCTGAACTGGTATCAATGGGATCGATGCCTATACACATGATTCCCAGCCACAGAGTAAATGCATCCATATTTTTGCTAGATGTTGGCAAGTTCCTTCCATAAGGAATGTAAAAGCAACCTCTCTTGTCATCGCTTGATCAGTGGTGTGCTCCTTGGGACTCAGCTGCTAGAAAGTGCAGCTGTGTAGGGATCCTCATTGTCCTCCGTACCCAACCCAGAGCCTAACCCAGGTTAGCACTGGAGAAGTATCAACAAGCAAAACTCAAATAACCCGGTTTTTAAAATGGGCCATCTGTGAGCCTGGTAGCACACATCCATAATCCCAGCACTAGGGAGGCAGGCAGAAGGACCAGACGTTAAATGTCATCTTCAACCAAGTTTGAGGCCAACCTTGGCTACATGAAGACCTGTGACAGAAGACACTAGATATTTATATTCATAGACGCTGAATATGGGGGTCTAATGACTGTAAAATTAGCACTCAGAAGTCTGCGTTCAGGATGTGAGTGGGTGATGTAGTGAGTTCAAAGCCAGCCTGGGTTATATTGCAAAGTTATCTTTAAAAGGGAAGGGGATGGGTCGTGTAAACAGCTGAGGTGACATGCATCTAGTCCCAACTCCTTGTGTGGCTTAAGTTCACCAACCTGGGCAACATAGTGAGGCCCCATCAGGAAACTCCGCCTCTATCTCATGGAGACCACTGCTACTGTTATTTGCCCCAAACAGGGAGGTGCCCAGATCAGCCTGGCTGATGTCTGCCGGTCCGGGGAGAGGTCAACACGTTGGTACAACCTCCTGAGCTACAAATACTTGAAGAAGCAGTGCAGGGAGCCCCAGCCAACCGAGGCCCCTGGGCCAGACCATGTGGTGAGTGCACTGAGTGAGCTGACTGGGGTGGTGTTCTCAAGCCCCACCCCTGCTGCATCCGATCTACTGGAACCAAGTTTACCATGTTGGGAGGAGGGGAGCCCAGGGTAAAAGGAAGCAGTGGGAAGAGAGGGCCATGCAGGAGTCGCCTTCTCTAAGTGGCCATGACCCAGCTCCCTGATAGGTTTTCATTTTCTCCTTCCATGTTCTATTGTACCTTATATTACTTCTCCAATTTAAAAAAAAAAAACTTGAATTTTTTTTACAAAGTGGTTATATATGAGTATTTCGGGGGATGGAGCCAACCTAACACATGTGAGAACCTAGATTTACAAAAAAAAAAAAAAAAAAAAAAGCATAAGCCGGGCAATGGTAGTGCACGCCTTTAATCCCAGCACTTGGGAGGCAGAGGCAGGAGGATTTCTGAGTTTGAGGCCAGTCTGGTCTACAGAGTGAGTTCCAGGGCAGCCAGGGCTACACAGAGAAACCCTGTCTGGAAAAAACAAGGAAAAAAGTACAGAAGGAAGGAGAAAGCTGGGAGATATAGAACATAGTGTTTTCTTGAGAACCTGAATTAGGAGAAGGTGTTCAGAACTTGGCTCTTTTAGGCTAGATGACTGGTGGGCGGAGCATGTCACCTCTCTAAGCCCCTGAGCCATTTGTTTGTCATGTCTAGTAAGGAGTTTGACAAGGCTCTTGGGAAACTTTGAAGAAGTGGATATACAGCTATCACTTGTTGCAAGTTGTAAATGGCACCTGGCCCACTTTGAGTTACTTGAAAATGGTTCCCTTGCTTTGATTTGAAAGTATGCGCCTGCCATGAAAGAGCCAGGAGGCAGAAACAGAAGGATCACTGAAAGTTTGAAGCCAGCCTGGTCTACAAAGCAAGTTCTAGGACAATCAGGGCTATGCAAAGAGACTCCTCCATTTCTCAACCAAAACCAAAGGAGACAAGCATCCGATAAGCTGCCTGTAACTCATGGCTGCCTGTAACTCAAGCCTTCCCTCTGCAAACCATGGCGGCTCTGTGGTCCAGTAAGCTGCTCTGTATGAGCAAACCACCTATCCTCATCCTTGGTTAACTTTAGATCTTTCTTCCCTTCCCAGAAAAACTTGTCTGCTCTTGGGGCTGGGGACCCAAAGAGCTGAGGATGATGGCAGATGAATCGTGTGATGGGGAAGCCACACCTTCTGGCTTTGCCTGGATGTAAACCGCTCTCTACTGAATACCGTCTGCCAGGCTACCGTTTTTGTGTGTAGATCATCACAGTTTATCTTCATAATGACCTTTCCTAGTGCTGATTGGACGAAATTGAGGGTCCTTCTCTTGGGTCACAGTCTTTCTCAGTAATGACCCCACTCAGTTCCTTCTGGAAGCCCTCTATGTATGCAGCCCCCACCCCCACAGTGCTTGCCATTGAATCTCTGTTACCAGACGCATAATGCTTGCCTCTTCCTTGATCCATCTGTCCTTGATGTTTCGTGTGACATGAAGACTCTGACAGACAACTCTCTGATCTCCTCCAGTCACATCTATAATGCTGTTCTCTCACTGTTAAACTAACTCTGCCAGGTGGGTCCACACAGAGAGAGATGCTCGACACACTGCCTGATGAGACCAAAACAATACTTCCCGTGTTGAGTGACCAGAGAGGCCAGATGCTTGGCCGCACCAGCCTTTGGGATGTTCCCCGTGTTCTCTAGGTTCCATGGCTGGGATGCCGCCTGGTAGGTATGGTAGCACCCAGGATCCCTGCTGACCTGGCAGACTCTGTCTCTGCAGGATGCTGTGTCTGCCTTGCTAGAACAGACAGCTGTGGAGCTAGAGAAGAGGCAGGAGGGAAGAAGCAGCTCCCAGACGCTGGAGGGAAGCTGGTAAGTGAGCGCATCCACAGAGGTCTCTGACCACATAGTGGCCATGGGCAGGCTCCCCTGAGAGCATCTAAGACCTGTGCTTACAGTCATCTGGGGCAAAAAGGCTAGCTTAGCACAGTGGCACCTGAAACCCTTCCCCAGTTTGTGTTCCATGAATCTCCTGTGCCTTGTTCCCTCTGGTGTTATTGTTTGTTTTGGTCTGCTGACATTTATTTGGGCTTAAAACAAACAAACAACCGTCACGGAGGCTCACATCCGTAATCCCAGCACTCAGGAGACTTATGCAGAAAGATTGCTGTGAGTCAATCTAGATGACACGAAAAAAAAAATACTTTAAGCCCTACTATAGACTTTGAATTTAAATCGTTGGCCATGAATTGTGCACTGGGCAGTGTGGATTGTACTTGGTTGCCAGGAATAGATGGAAGAAGTAAGAGAAAGGGGAAAGTTCTGGGTTGGGAATGGAGCTTCCTGGCAGAATGCGTGCCAAGCATGTGTAAGGTCCTCTGTTCAATTCCCAGCGCCAGGAGGAGAGGAAGAGGCGGAAATTTTTGAAGTTGTTTCTTTGTTACTTAAGAACAGGAGGAAACAATCCAACCTCCTAACTCCACCGTGTTACTGGGATTTCTCCTCCTCCCTCCCCACCACCCCCATGTTTGTTATCTTCACTATGAGACCTCATTATTGAGGCTGCTTTATAAGGACAAGATGATTGTTGTATCCCCTGCCATGAGGCAGTCATCCACCAGGAAAGATTAAAGATGAACATGCTTGGCCCGGCAGTGGTGGGACACGCCTTTAATCCCAGCACTTGGGAGGCAGAAGCAGGCCGATTTCTGAGTTTGAGGCCAGCCTGGTCTACAGAGTAAGTTCCAGGACAGCCAGGGCTACACAGAGAAACCCTGTCTTGAAAAAAAAAAAAACTGAATTAAAAAGATGAACATGCTTGTGTGTCTCACAGCCCAGAAGTTGTTCTGCAAGGCACTTAGAGCGCCTTGCATGCACTTCTCTTTGGCTAGCCTTGGCTGCTGTGTGGTCCACTCCACTGTGAAGGAGATTGAGAAATGAGCACTGTTGCTTAGATGTGAAAATCAACTCTCTGCCACTGAAGCAAAGAGTCAGGAGTGGATCTGAGGCAGAGGAGCTAGTCCCACCTCAGAGGGGAACTGGAGAAAGTCAACAGCTTCAAAAGAAAATGCTCCCTCAGGCTGACACCTTCCTGTATTTAAAAGGAAAGGCAGGGCTATGGAGCAATGCTGAAGACCTACTCCAGACTCGGAAGCTTTCTCCCTGAGCCAGTCGAATGTCTAAACAAGAGCAACCTCACTGTGCCATGCAGTGTTCCATCCCGGGTGGCTCAGGGCTGCTGGATTCTTTCACAAGGACGGCAAGATGGCGCCACACACGTCAGCCGCCAAGACCTTGGCTAGGGTTTCAATGCTGACTTTGTTCTTTGTCTCTTGTCATTTGAGAAAGGGTTTCACTTTGAAGTCACAGATGTCCTGGAATTCACTATATATATATGTACATATACATATATATATATATACACACACACACACACACATACATACATACATACCAGGCTGGCCTTGAACTCCCCCAGAGAGCCACCTGCTTCTCCCTCCTCACTGCTGGGATTAAAGGCATGTGTCACTACACCCAGCTACACTTTTACTTTTAAAAACCTACATGTAGCAGGGTGGTGGTGGCACATACCTTTAATACCGGGACTTGGAGGCAGAGGCAGGCGGATCTCTGAGTTTGAAGCCAGCTTAATCTACAGAGTAAGTTCCAGGACAGCTAAGCCTACACAGAAAAACCCTGTCTCAAACACCATCCCCTTCCCCCAAAAATAACTGACAAGTAATTATTGTACACATGCAGGAGACAGTATCATATTTTGGTAAGTGCGGTATGTCATGGTCACAGGGAGAGAACGGCCAATGTCCCTTTTCCATAGGGCATCATGCAGACTTTTGTTCTGTTTGAGATAGCACCTGACAATGGAGCCCTGGCTAGCCCGGCAGTCGCGATGCAGATTCCTCTAAGATTTCTGAATAATCCTCTAACCCCCCCACCTACACTATGCCCAGTTTCTTTTTTTTTTCTTTTTAAGATATAAATCTTTATTATATATAAGTACACTGTAGCTGTTTTCAGACACTCCAGAAGAGGGCAGCAGATCTGATTATGGATGGTTGTGAGCCACCATGTGGTTGCTGGGATTTGAACTCAGGACCTCTGGAAGAGCAGTCGGTGCTCTGAACCACTGAGCCATCTCTCCAGCCCTGCCCAGTTTCTTTTAGCTATTCTTGTTTTTTGTTTTTTTTTGTTTTTTGTTTTCTGTTTTGTTTTTTTGGGGGTTTTTTAGTTTTTTCGAGACAGGGTTTCTCTGTGTAGCCCTGGCTGTCCTGGAACTCACTCTGTAGACCAGGCTGGCCTCGAACTCAGAAATCCGCCTGCCTCTGCCTCCAAGTGCTGGGATTAAAGGCGTGCGCCACCACACCCGGCTTTCTTTTAGCCCACGGTTAACTGTAATGTAGCCAGACTGTGCAGTAGCACTGCAGAGCTTACTTTCCTCTCTGAGTCACGTGGTACTCACCATGTGACCTCTCTTCTCTTGGGACTACCATTCTCCCTTCTTCTCTGTGAGGTGGACGTTTTGATTCCATCCATAAAGGATAGAGGCAGTGTTTGTCTTTCTGCACCTGGCATCTTTCCTTTAGCCTAATGTCCTTTAGGTCCTTAGGTATTGTCACAGATCACGTGACAGCTATCATGGCTGACTAGCATTCAGTGACGCAGACCATGGTTGCTAGTGGACACTTGGCTTAGTCCATACCTTGGCTGCTATGGTTGGTGCTGCAGTGAACAGGGGGTGAGCAGACTTTCTATTGCAGTTAACAACTAGAAGACACACTCAATAGCTCTTTTTTTGTGTTATCATTGTTGGAGTCCCGAATTCTGTAATTGGTCTTGGAAGGAGCCTCCCCATACAATCTTTAACTCCAGGGGTCACCATATGTTTCTGGGACAGGACCAGATGGTAAATACCATCTGCTGTGGCCACACAGTTTCCGCTGTGTCTCTCAAGTTGCCTCTACCGTCTGAAAGCAGCCATGGGCTGTGAGGAACTGGCAGCCGAGCCTGTGTTCTGTCAACAGTCCCATCGATGGATGCTGGAGCTGACATTTCTTAGCACTTTTTCATGCCACAATGATTGTTGCCCTTTTTATTAAGGTATTTAAAAAAAAAAATAGGCTGGGGAATGTAGTTCAGTTGATAGATACTTGCCTAGCATACACAAAGTCCTGGGTTCAATTCCCCATCACTCCACAAACTCGGTATGATGCCTCATGGCCTGTAATTCCAAAAGCACATACACTCTGGAGATGGAGGCAGGGGAATTGAATGTCAAGGTTATCCTTGGCCACATAATGAGTTTTCAAGGCTAGCCTGGGATACTCTGAGACTCTGGCACCACATAAAAATAAGTATAACTATAAAAGGAATTCACAGCTTCAACTGCCCAGGAAAGAAAGCAGCGGGCTGGATTGGGCCCACTGGTGAGAGTTGCTGACATACACACTCTTTTGCCATTTCTCCCTGTGATGAAGAGCATACCAGGCCACTGGAATCTTGTATTCCTTTGTTTCTGGGTTCGTCACAGTGTCCATCTCACTCTCTCTGTCCCTGCCAATCCCTACACTGACAGTCACCCAAGCTAAGGTCTCATGCCAGAATCAGCCCAGGTCCCCTTCTCCCCACACCCTGGCACAAGATCAGTGGCTTCTCCTGAATTCCAGGCTAATGCTGAGACTTTTCAAGCTGTCTCCTAGGTAACCACCTTCTGTTCTTGCGCCCCTCGTGGCCCCCTCTCTCCCCACCCCCTGCCATTCACACTTCCCAGATGCCAGCTTACAAAGAGGGCCAGGCCTCCCAGAGCCTCTGTGGTGGGCTGGGTCCATCTGCAGCTCCCTTCCCGAGGCCTGGAGGTGGCTTCTGATCCTGAGGCGATCACCAGCTTCAGTGCACCTGCTCCACTCTGGAGTCCAGTGGAGGTCTCCCGAGATCGGCCCTCGGCACTAGGGCACTTGCAGTATAAAGGCTCACTGCTACCCTCTCCTCTCTGTTTAACTCCTTCATTGCAAGCATCCAGAGGAGCATTTCTCTCCCTTGGTCTGTTCTGTGGCAACACTGGCCTCCAGCTCTCTGAGATCAGGTGTACATCACCACACTCAAGTAGAAAACTGCGTTTGTTTCTTTTAAAGAGTCACAGGCAAAATAATACTTGTAGTATTAGAAAACATAGAAGAAGCAGTGGGGTGGCTCAGTGTGAAAAGGCGCTTGCCGCCAAGCCTGATGACCTGAGTTCAATCCCCAGAATCCACACGGTAGATAGAGCAAGAGAACCAACTCCTAGAAGTTACCCTCCAACTCCTGAGTGTGTTCTGTAGCGTGCCCAGACCCTCACTCATGTACACACATGATAATGAACCAGAAAGAAAACACAAGGAAACGTTGTCTCAAACCTTGGGAGAGTGAAAGCCCAGATGTGTATCCGTCTGAGGCAATGTTCACAGGTGGCCCTGCTGTGTCACAGGGGAACCTGAGCATGCCACCTCTCAACACATAGGTCACATTCTCTGGTAGGATTGTTAGCCAGGAAACACTTCAGTCAACAGAGACTGGGAATTCCCTGAACATGCACTCTCCAGCATTTAACTGAACTACTGTACTGACCTAGAATTTGTACATTTGGGGCTGGGGATACAGCTCAGTAGCAGAGTGTTTGCCTAGGACAGAAGTCCGGGGTTCGGCCTCCAGCACCGCCAAAATACAAACTGAATGAAGCCCGTGTTTGCGACTTGACAGAGTATGCTACTGACTTGCCTACAAATCGAGCATCGCTTGCTCACGATCTCACTCTTGCTTGGAGAAATGTCAGCTGGCGGGTTTTTTGTTGTTGTTGTTGTTCGTTGCTTGGTTTGCCACTGCAGTGGGTAAAAGATGCCATGTGTGTTGTTTCTCTGCACTGCTGAGATTGAGTGCAGTCTTTCTCCCCCACCACCACCATCCCAAACCCCCACCCACCCACCCCCCGCCTCCCGTTCCCCGGTCCTGGAACATTTCTATCAGATTTACAGTAAAATGGCAGAGACTAGCCTACCCCCACCCACCCACCTCCCGCCTCCCGTTCCCCGGTCCTGGAACATTTCTATCAGATTTACAGTAAAATAGCAGAGACTAGCCTATCAGTCAAGTGTTGAGTTGGGCTAAGCCACCTAGCTGCTCCCTGTGAGCAGCCTGTGACACTGGATGAGACTGTCAGCTCATGTACCCATGAGGGGACCATGGTTACCCCCTCAGCACAGTTGACTTTCTTAAGCAGCCAGGAAGGGGTGGTGAGTGAGTGGCTCCCGAGATTGCTCTCTGTGTCCTCCACTGCCTGGGGCTCTGTGTGTCTAAGGGTATCGAGGAGACAGAGGAGACAGAGGAGAGCAAAGCTCCCCTTATGGAAAGATCCCTCCTTAGTGGGGAGCATCTCCATCAGACAGAGGTTGGCTGTCCCCCGGGGGAAGCCTCAGGGAGATGCTGTGTTTCCCCACAGTGCAGACTGTGTGTTGCATTCTGCTTTGGCTGGGATTCTAGTGGCTCAGCATGGTGACACTGGTTCACACAGGCCGGGGCCTGGCAGTCATGTACATCTTTGAGAAGTCAAGATGGGGTGAGATGTAAATTACCACCCAACATGTGCAGTCTATTAGTCTCACTGTTCCTTCCAGCCCTGGAGACCAGGGAACAGGTGACAGGACATGGTACTGAACACTTAGCTATACAAATGAGAAAATTATTTTTTTTTTTTCTGATTTCACCTCAACCAAAAATTAATCTGGTTTGGGCCACAGAGCTAAAACATCAGAAGGGAAACTGTGGGAGATTCTGTTGGCTGTGATGTAGCTCCATGGTAGAGTGTGGGTTAAAAGGTGGGGTCCTGAGTCCGCTTGGGACTTGGGCCGCTGGGCGAGGTGGGAAGTGGGAGTTTTGACTGCGCAGACCCCACACCATCGCAGGGTAGGCATCAGGTTGTGAGAAGCCACAGGATCCAGCTCTGGGGGGAAGCACAGTCTAAGGTCCCCAAGGGCAGCGGACGTCAGGTTCTCAAACTCGAGGTCGCCGCAGACACCGCTGGATGCCGTGGAACAGCTGTGATCGGAGTGGGGTCCCTCGGGCTGGATCTAGCCAGGGGCCAAAGGGAAAAGGGCCGGAGGAGAGCTCCGGCTGGGTCCTGCCAAGAGGAATCCTTGGCTTGTTCAGCAGGCAGCTTGCTTGGTGGAGACCATGGCTGAGAGTGCAGCAGAGAGGCCTCCTGTGGGAGATTAGACATGCCTCTTTAGACAAAGGTCTGCTCCATGGCTCCCCACAGCGGATCCCGAAGAGAAGAGGCAGTCTATGGTTTTAAAGCATTTATTGTCATGGTGGAGAGCTGTGATGAGTGAAACCGTACAGCACTTTCTCAGGGCGGGCCTGAGGTTAAACACCTTTTGCAGGGAGGAGTGCCTGGGAAAGAGAGCTTAATTGGCTAAACCCTTCGGGCCTTTAGGTACCTCATTAAAAGGGAAATCTATCTTGAGGCTACATGAACTGTGGTCATGTCCTCTACCTATGGAGGGGCTTGGGACATTGCCCTTACATGACTGATGGCCACAGAGTTATGGAGAGCTGAGCCCTTGTGTCCAGAGCCTGATGTCTAGGAGCATGGCAAAACACCTACCGTCCTACTTGCAGAGTTATCTGCCAGTTCTCAGAGCTTTTAAACCTCAGCTCAACCAGAAACCAGGTTGCCTTTAATGATCCCATAGTATAGTGTTTGCCTAAGAGTGCACAGGGTTCTGAATTTAATCCCAGGATAGCCATAAAGAAAATAGGTAATCAAGCCAGGCACACACCTTTAAGCCCAGCGCTCGGAAGCAGAGGCAGGCCGATCTCTGAGTTCAAGGCCGGCCTGGTCTCCAGAGTGACTCCAGGACACAGAAACCCCATCTTGGAAAATAAGGCGAAACAAACAAACAAAAGATAGCGTAAACCTGATCTACCCGATGGGTATCTTTATAAAAAGGAGGAAGTTGGACGCGTCAGGAGACAGCAGGCACTGTGAGCACAGAAAATAACAAGTGAGCACAGCAGGAGGAGTGGTCTTCTGCCAGCCAAAGAAAGGGACCTTGGGAGAAGCCATACATTCTGTACTGTATAACCTTGATCTTGGACATCAGCCTCTGGAACTGAGGGAAATATAGTTGTGGGGTGTTTCACTTTGGCCACCTTAACCAATAATGCAATCTCTAACAGAAATGACACTTGGCGCTATATACCAGAGACTCGCCCACAAGTGTCCATAGAACTTCGGTGTGTGAGAGAGAGGTCCCATTTGGTGTTCAGAGATCGATGATGTGCCAGACACACCCCATCCGGTGGAATATTATTCAGTAATAAAAAGGAAATGAGCTACTGATGGTTGTAGGGCCTGGAGGAACTTCAAAACATGCTAATAGAAGCCAAAGATACAAGAGCATGAATTGTCTAGCTCTTATATGAAACTTAAGAAACATGTAATTCAATCTATAATACCAGAGAGCCCATGGGGGGAGGAGGGGCTACCAGGGAATTGAAGGGAAACTAGGTTGGCTAGGGTAGATAGATCACCTTTCTCATATGGAATGTTCCGTATCTTAGCGCCCCCTCTGGCTTCCATGGGCACTTGCATGCACATGGCACACATACAGACAAGAATACACATACATGTACATACACAAATTAATAATAAAAAATGGTTATTTTGTTTGTGTCCTAGAGATAGGACCTGGAACATCAGACATGCTAGAAAAATGCTTTGATACTGAGCTCCAGCCAACTGTATATTGAAGGTTCTTTTGGTCATAAGTCTTAGAGACCCTGCCTGGATGCAGAATGATTTCTGGGGAGAATAATCATAGCATTATGTCACCACAGGACGTATGAGGAAGAGGCCAGCGAGAATGAGGCAGTAGCTGAGGAGGAAGAGGAGGGAGAGGAAGATGTCTTCGCTGAAAAGGCCTCCCCCGAGGCAGAGGAGTGCCCAGCATTAAAGGTAAAAGGAGGCCAGGTGGTGGTGGCGCACGCCTTTAATCCCAGTACTTGGGAGGCAGAGGCAGGCAGATTTCTGAGTTCGAGGCCAGCCTGGTCTACAGAGTGAGTTCCAGGACAGCCAGGGCTACACAGAGAAAACAAAACGAAACAAAAAAAAGAGGCAGCCTGAGGAGGACCGCTCTCCAAGTGGGCACTGTGCTCAGAAGGGACTGTCCCTGTGCTTTGATTCGTATTTGGAGACAACAGTTTTACCAGAAGAGGCCGATGTGTCCCACCCTTTTCTTCTGCCCTCTGTGACTTTCCTATTTCTCCAATCACATGTCAAGCCTCGAAGTCTTAGTTCAGACTGTGCCCCTGCCTGGTTAGGTAGTCTTGGGTAGCTAACTTCATTCCCACTCAGCCTTCATTTCCTCATCTATAAAATGTACACGATAACACCTGCCTCGCTCATAGGCCTGGAGCCAAGATCGGTATTGTCAGTGATCTCAGGCAGTCTGCAGCTAACATACGTGGTGGTCTTGAACAGAGCCCTGGGGTAGAACTCCCAGGGCTGGACCTCAGTCGGGGTCCTACAACAAATCAAGAACCTTTTCTGATTCCTCTACACTGAGTTCTCCCACCAGAGGGCGCTCTAGTCACACTCAAGCATGTGCTGTTCTTAAATTTCTGGGCTGTGTTTGTGTCATCTATTGCTGGTGGCTGCTTTGTGCAGGCAGTAGAGAGCATGGTGGCTTGTTTGTTTGTTTGTTTGTTTGTTTGTTTGTTTTGACAGGGCTCACTGTGTAGCCCTGGCTGGCCTTGAACTCGATTTTTCTGAGTTCTGGGATTATAAATGTGTACTACCATGCTCTATCATGGACCTATTGCCAAAGGGAGGTTTGCTAGTTGCTTCCTTAATTCCATAAAAAATATCACAGTCCTGCCTAGGAGCGTTACTCTGGGGGCGAGGAGGTATTGGATGTAGCTGGTGCTAAGTGTGCACACTAGAACCTGAATACCACCATGGTTCACAGGAGCTGCTGGTGCCTCCTCCCGTTCCCAGCAGTAGAAGAACGGTCATGGGCACTCTGGTGATTGCCATGCTGGTGGGCATAGCTGCTGAGGCCAACATTGTGATAGCCCAACGAGTCCATTTGTGCCTGTGGCCAAGAGCTGAAATAATAGACGTGAGAGTTGCCAAGTAGACCAAGAGAGGGCCCTGAGACTCAGGGGACAGTTGGTGTAAAACCTGACTTCTTCCCACAGGTGGACAGAGAGACCAATACTGACAGTGTGGCCCCATCCCCCACCGTGGTGCGCCCCAAGGACCGGCGGGTGGGTGCCCCTTCGACAGGGACATTTCTTCGAGGGAATACCATCATCCGCTCCAAGACCTTCTCTCCTGGACCCCAGAGCCAGTACGTGTGTCGGGTAAGCAAGCGATGGTGTCTTCCCCACCCCGTGAAGGAGCCAGGGGTCTACTCCAACTCTGGATACAAGTAGGGGTTACTCTCACAGTGTGTCTTACTCTCATGTATGTCTTGGGCATCTCTGGTAGCTTAACTCCATGGACTTCAGCTTCCTTCATGTATAGTACACACACTCATTCCTTGGGCCTTTTTACTCAATTGATTGATATAAGAAAACCAGCTAATGCCGGGTGGTGGTGGCACACGCCTTTAATCCCAGCACTTGGGAGGCAGAGGCAGGCGGATTTCTGAGTTCGAGGCCAGCCTGGTCTACAGAGTGAGTTCCAGGACAGCCAGGGCTTTATAGAGAAACCCTGTCTCGAAAAAAAGAAAAACAACAAAAAACAAGCAAACAAACAAACAAAAAAAGAAAACCAGCTAATATGTGGCTTGGTGGGTAAAAGCGCTTGCCATGCAAGAATGCAAGCCTGAGTTCGAATCCCCTAGGATCCATGTAAAAGCCAGACATAGCCACATGTGCCTTTCACTTTAGCACTGGGCACAGAAACAGGTATACTCCAGGACCTCACTACCAACCAACCTGGCCAGGGTCACAGGCTTTGGGGTCAATAAGAAGACCTTGTCCCACAGGGAGTAAAGCACAGAGTGGTAGAGGACCACACCCTGTATACTCCTCCAGGCTCTCTTATGTGTACACGGACAGAAAATAAACGTTTTAAAGAAAAAGAATATGCCGTTGCAGCCAAGAGGGAGGTTTAAACAAAGGCACAAAACCTGAGAGTAGCCCAGCATAGCTGTGATCTCAGCTGTTGGGTGCCTAAGGCTGGAGGACCTGGAGTTTGAGAGTTCAAGGTCAGCCTGGGTTTAGTGTGGGCCACCACTTATTGTGGTAAATATTATTTGGGAGTTTCCTTCCCACCTTAGATTTTTTAGTTCCCAAATAAAAGACACAAATTTTTATATTTGTAATAAACCTTAAAAGCACTAGAGCTGGGCAGATATCGACACTCTATGCTATTTTGTCTATTTTCCTATCCATAATTCCACGATATCACTTGCCATATTCTGCCTGGTCCTACCTCAAATCCTACTTCAAAAAGAAATTAAGTGTTCTGTGAGGGTGATGGTGATGTGTTAAGTTAAAGAGTGAGAAAGACAGCTAATTGTGATGGTGCAAACTGTGACCCCGGGACTTAGAAAGGCTGAGGCAAGTGGCAGGCAGATTTCTGAGTTCAAGGTCAGCCTGATCTACAGAGTGAGTTCCAGGACAGCCAGGGCTACACAGAGAAACTCTGTCTTGAAAAACCAAAAAAGAAAAAAAAAGAAAAGAAAAGAAAAGAAAAGAAAAAGAAAGAAAGAAAGGAAGAAAGAAAAAAAAAGAAAGGCTGAGGCAGGAGGATCCTCAGTTTAAGGCTAGCAAGACTAGAGTGGGCTACAACCCTCCCATCCCTTGCAGCCCCACACCCCACATACCCCAAACAAGGTAAGTAAGAACTCACTAGCTTAGAGATTTAGCTCAATAGCAGACTACCTGTCTTGTAGGTTAGCATGTGCAATGCTTGCTAACCAGTCCTGTTCATCCAGAGACTTTCTGTAAGCTCCCTCCTTAGTATTCACACCCTGCCCTCTCTTCCCAATGGCCACTTGCTGTGCTCATGAGCTTTCAGATATTTTAACAGACCCCACCCCATAGACCTGGCCAAGAGCTTGGCAGCCGCTGTGGAGGCCAGTGGTTGCTTGTTGATTTTGAGATCCTGAGAATGAACCTAGTTAGGCTTGCCCATGCTGGGCAGGAGCTCCACCTCAGCCCAATTCCTTTCTTCAGTCAATCTTATCATTAACATTTCTAGCTTAAAGAAATTTAAAGATCATAGCCTTTGATATTACATTCCAGTTCTTGGGGTGGGGGTGGGGTGGAAAGAGTAGAGGAAGGGACTCTTTGAGACACCACCCCCACCCCCACCCCCACCCCCAGGCCACATCTTCTCTCAGGACAGCAGTAGGCCCAGAACTCTGCATTTCATCCTGAACCCTCCCCCACCCCCACCCCCCCTCTCTCTCTCTGAGGTCCCACTCCTTTTCTGGCTATCCAACTCAGCGAACCCTTCCTGGGCCAGCCTGCTTTCCTTCATGCGGGTCTGGGTCCCTACCAAGTCCAAGGGGTCAGTCATTCCTGTTGCCTGGCCTCTAGAACCAAAGACACGTACATGCCTGAGTCCTAGGCTGAAGTGATGCCTGCTACCTTCCCTGCCCAGAACCTTACAGATCCACCAAGTAGTAAGAATCAATAGAAACAGGGGCTGGAGAACAGGGGAGGGTGGTGGTGGGGGGCTCAGTAGTTAAGAGCACAGACTGCTCTTCCAGAGGTCCTGAGTTCAATTCCCAGCAACCACATGGTGGCTC
>JADRCD010154179.1:0-18406 GCA_019843815.1 Montemys delectorum | reverse complement strand
GCCTCATTAATGAGGTTCTCGAGTTGAGTAGGGGCCCCGTTGTCCCCGAGGACATTCTTGCGAGCCTCCAGGAGAATCCTTTCCCGCTCCTCAGTGGTGAAGAGAATCTGTAGGAGCTGTTGGCAATCGTCCCAAGTGGGCTGATGAGAAAACATAAGAGACTCAAGGAGCCCCGTGAGTCCTGCTGGATTTTCAGAAAAAGAAGGATGGTTAGATTTCCAATTATAAAGATCCGCTGAGGAAAAAGGCCAATATTGTAGGGGGACCAGGCCGTTGGGCTCGGCCGGGGGTCCTATGGCTCGGAGGGGCAAAATCACAGTAGAGTCGGGACCCGAGTCGTCTGTTGGACTGCGGGCACGGCGACTCCTGGTCCCAGCGGCTGGTCCCTCCGGATCGGAACTATCGGGCGCCTGGCCCGGCGCTGGTCCGACCGCCTGAGGGGCCAGGGGCGGGGGCTGAGCCGCTGGGTAAGGCGGGGGCTCCGAGAGAAGGAGTAAGTCGTCTGTTGCCGGGTAAATGGAGGGTCGGGGAGGAGCGGACGGCCTCCCCGTAGTTGGTCCTTGAGAGTCCTCCGGACTAGAGACAACAGCGATTTTGGCGGAAGGCGGCACCCATGGCGGGGGATTCTGGGATAGGTCCTGCCACACCACGATGTATGGAACTTGGTCCGGGTGTCCTCCGGTTTCCTGAAAGACAATCCTCTTGACTGCAAAAATGACAGAAAGATTAAAAGTTCCCTCCGGCGGCCAGCCCGCGCCGAAGGTGGGCCACTCGGAGGAACAGAAAGTCTGCCATTTCCCTTTTTTAACGTTGACAGACAGATTGTGAGCTCTTGTCTTGACATCTCTCCAATGATCTAATGTGAGAGAGAGAGGGGTAGAGGCTTGCTGTCCCATTTCGAAGATTTCGAAGAGAGGGACTACGACACAGAGGCTTATCAGAAACAAAACAAAAAGAGACCAGAAACGGCGGCGAGATCGAGTAGCGTAAAGGCAAAAGAAAAAGTCAGATGGCAGAGCGCGCCTCTCTAGACGCAGCGGTGGGATCAGAACACAATGATCCTCTGCCGAGGGGTCCACCAGGCGTCCCTGGTCCTCCCCTGATCCTGGGACGTCTCCCAGGATTACCGGGCGGTGAGCCCCCGAACACGTCTGCTCGCTACTCACACGTCGCTCACAGAGCGATCAGCCCGGAACAAACTGAAACCAAAATGCGCGCACTCAGAGGGACAGTCAGAGTTACGGAGTTAGACACAGAAACGAGACACAGAGCGATCGCTGGCCAGCTTACCTCCCGTTGGTGGGTCGGTGGTCCCTGGGTGGGGGTCTCCAATCCCGGGACCTCTCGGACGAGCCCCCAAATGAAAGACCCCCGAGGTGGACAGTCAATCAGTTTGGAGAGACCCTCCCAAGGAACAACGAGACCACGGCTTCGGATGCAACTAGCAAGAGGCTTTATTGAACACACGGGTACCCGGGCGACCCAGTCTGTCGGAGGACTGGCGCGCCGAGTGGAGTTTCTGGGCTCATTTTATAGCAAAAAGCGCGGGTACAGAAGCGAGAAGCAAGGTAATTGGTCAGTTCAAATGAGGCCAGGGGTGAACTCCGGTCATGTGGGAGTTCTTGAAACAGCTGAGGGGCATCCTTGAAACTGCTGCTGACTCATCTACTTCTGGGAACCATCTGTCCTTGGCCCCGGGCCGGGGCCCAGGTGCATAACCGCAGATATCCTGTTTGGCCCTGTTCTTCCTGTTTTTCTTGACTTGACCTTTAGCTGTACTTCCCCTATGCTTTGGGCTTTTTACCAGGGTAATTTTCCAAAACTTGCAAAATGGCGTTACTGCAGCTAACTTGAAAAACACTCTCTTCAGCCTAATTCCACCTCTTACAACAAAAACAAAAGGAATGTGACAATTACTTTTTCTTAATATATTAATATGAAAATTAATATTACCAACATATCCTAATCAATTGAAATCCAATAATATTAGGAATTCGAAATTTGTTGATTGTCATCCAATGGTCTCTCTAATTTGGTAACTGGAGAAATAGGTCCAACATTGTAAAATCTATACACACTTTCAGCTTGCTTGTTTGTGACAGTGTCTTGTTGTGTACAACATAAGGGTCTTGAAATCTTGCTTCTCCTATCTCAGCCTCTCTATTAGTAGTATTGTTTATTTCATGTCTTTACACTATACTATGGTTTTCAGAACAGCTTATATATTTCAAATGTATTGATATACCCAAAAGAAACATAGACAATTAAATTGGGAAGGGGCTTGTAAGGGAACAATAAAGAGTGAGACTGAATGATTTGCCTGACGTTTGTAATTCTTGTATCAAGTTTGAAGAAGAGGACTTTATAAATTACTCTTTCTTTGAGATGAATGCTTTTCCAAATTATCACAGCTAATGAACCAAATTCTTACCCTCACCCAATGTCCATGCCACCCTCCAAACAGAACCATTGTTCATTCAATCAATTGGTGAATGACTTTATGGATAGACCATCTTAATACCTACACCATTTCTTAAATGAATGTAACCTGTTCTCAGTGGGCTGAGAATAAAGTCACTCACTCAAGTCAAATAGCTTTGACCATAGCAGGAAGTCTGTATCCAAAAATCGAGCTTACAATTCATTTCTCGGTGCAACAGAACTATCAACTCTCAGCTTAGCTATAATGGAGGAAAAATCCTTTGGTGATGTGAGGGTCATTGAAGTATAGCCTTATTACAATGAAATCCAATGTCTAAAAATTGTTCTTATTTTGGGCTTGTACCACAGTAAGAGCCAAGATTTTAAACTCTACTAAATACAAAACAAACAAAAAGACTTTATATATTTATATTCATTTAGGAAAATACCAGTAGTGATCTATTATTTTGAAGTATTCAGTTAAGATGTTTGGAGTTATTTAAAAATCATATTGAGAATAATGTATTTTCACTATTGCTGTAGATGAGCATCTACATAAGACTGTTAAATTGATTGTTGTTTTATATCAAACAACTTTTATAATACTTATTTGTATTATAATATTTTATAAATTTTAAGGAATATGACAAAAAAGATATTGTAGGTATTGAAAGGGGTCTCTGAGAGGAGTGGGGGTACAAAAGGGAAACAAGAATGTGATTTAATTCTATTTACTTAAAATATGTTTTTAAATGTTAACAAATTCAGATAAATTGAAATCATGTAACTTTTCTCATCATAATCCAATAAAAGTTTTTTTAAAAAAAGAAAAAAAGAAAAGGACACTATCAAAAAAAAAAGAAAGAAAGAAAGAAAGAAAGAAAGAAAGAAAGAAAGAAAGAAATAGAACTCTCTTGGAGACAAATATCTGGGCATATCTATGAGGTAGTTTGTAGATTTGGTTGATGGAGTGGGATGTCCCACCTTAAACACAGACAGCATCATCCCATGGGCTACCAGGTAAAATGAGAGAGGGACCTGAGCATAGAATTCATGACTGTTTCCTGACTATAGATAGAATGAGATTGACCAGCTGCCTCACAGTGCTTACTCCCTGGCTTCTCCACTTTGATGGAATTTGGGCCAAAATAACTCCATTCTGCCTTCCTTATGTTATTTCTGTAAGATAGTTTGTTGTAGCAATTGGAAAAGCAACTAATATAAGCCACTTGGTTTCCTTGGTTTGATACACACAAATATAATTGCTCACTCAACATCCAATGGCCTCATCTATAGGTTAGAGATAAACAATACCTCTCCCAAATTATTCCCAAGTTCCAATGACGTTATACACACAATACATCAAAGCAAGCTGTGTACACAGAGATTTTATATGAAACATGCTGTTATCAACTCCTTCCAAAACTAAATTCTTAACACTAACCTTTTTCTCCTGTAGAATAGCATTCAGGTTGTTGATCAAAGTGGTATCTTCTTAGTGATGGATATTTGTTCTCAGCATAGATTTTAAACATTGAAACATATGTCATGAATCATTCTGAACAAGAGAATAATCAGAAATTTTATTTTAATTCCTAGAATAGAGGCTGCTGAAATGTATAATAAAAATCATTAGTTAATAACTCATAAATATTGTGTTAAATTTGTATAAAATATCCAGAGGAAAACTATGAGTTAGAGCCTGGGCTCCCAGCCTTACTCCTATGTTTTGATGATGGAGCCAATACTGGCTGATTCATTTCTCCTGGTTCTGCCATATTCTTTTTCTTCATTAAATAAAATGTACCCTACTTCATACTATCATATTATTTTTAATAAAAGGGACTTTTACATTTTCAAAATAATTTGGGAGCAACCTAAATCTGATTTAACATGTTGTAAATTCTGCCTAGCAATAACAGTCATTTATCTGGATGCAGTTCAGCTTTCTTGCAACTATCCCTGTGGGTGGGATAGAACACGTTCTTTCTTAGTGGTAACTTACCATGTGTCCATTTAGATTAAATTGCATATTCCTTCCAGAGGAATAAATATCTGTTAAGTATCAAGGATCTAGGTAGGCTATGGAAGATGAAAGCCCTCTTTTCTAGAGCTAGGTTTATGTACAATGCAATGGACAATTGCATGTGCCATTTTGATATTCATTGTTGAGATATGAAGTTGAAGGTCATTTTGTTGCACTAAACCAACCATAAAGAAGATAAAAAAAAAAACTCATGCAACCTGTTAATGAAAAAAAGAAAGCATGAATTATATATAAACCTCTTTCAATTAGAAAAGCTTACAATTAGAAAAACTAGTTCTTCTTTAGTTAATTTTAATGGAGTGATGTGGCTGAAAGGCTTTGCATCCACATTAATGCACTGCTTCTTGATTTACTTCACTTTCACACTATGTTTCTTATGGTTTTGAAAAATCTCACAAGAGAAAGTTGTTTGCTTTGAGTGAACAAGTTGGCTAATTGACATGCATAATGGAAGTTTTCCTAGGTTTTTTTTTCCACAACTCTGAGTCTTTCAACTATGACAAAATACCATTGACTCCATTGTTCAGGATCAATTACCTTCAAAGAAACTTATAGGAAACCAATTCACAAACAAACACGCACGCACACACACACACACACACACACACACACACACACACACACACTCACCAGCAGCAGTAGATTCACTTGCCTAGTAAATAGGCTTGATGAAAGAGTCCCTGGCAATTCCTAAAAGAACAGACCGTGGGGACCCTAGTCAATGCTCCAATAGTTTGCATTGCTGTCCTTGTCTAAAGTTGCTGCTTTATAAAGTGTTTGTGGTAAAGTAAGAACACTTTTGCCTTCAGACAAGCAATGCCATCCAGCCAGGTCCCAACAAAAGCCACTGATCCCTTTCAACCAGTTTCTGCCTGAGCTGTGTCTTTGGCTGGGCTCCTGGGTCTGTGAAAGGGGGACACTGTTTGTTTAACTGTGCTTCACAATGCAAACAAGCTGAGAAAATACTGCTCCTCAGTCCCCTTTTGTGTGTCTCCTGGTAGTAATGTGCTTTTGCCATTAGTAACTGCAACAATACTTCGCAAGCAGATGTTCTGCTACTTCTTTTTTTTTTTTTAAGTTTGTAAAACATTTCTTTAAATACTGTACTAAGGTAACATAGTTGTTTCAAATTATAAGACTAAAGAAAAAGTTTGACAGGTTACACAAATAATGATTTCTTAACTATTTGTACATTGAGTTCCAAATTAGGGAATAAATTGGAGTGACTAAAACTTAACAGTGGTAGGAAGAACAATTTTTGATTACCCTTCAATGTCTTTCTTTTACAATTATGGTTCAACAATCATCTTTCATATGACTGTTGACTCTATACAGTATTCTTCTCTGCAATAAAATGTCAAAAATTGCTCTCAAAATGTGAAAGAATTCTGTGATATAGGATTTTACTTAAGATATTAATAGAATGCTGATTTATAAAAAAGAAATATATAGGACTCATCTGGAATAAAAATTTACTTTGTGCAGCCTGTACACAAGTACAAAGCTGGCGATTAGTTTTGCTAATATATATTTAGAGAGAATGTCAGGTTACAGCAAATAATAATTTTCTTGACTAAAAATTGATTCAGTTTCTTTAACATAAAATACTACTTGAAATTGGTAGTAACACATAAATAGTAATGTACATATGCATAAGTATCTCTCCATAAAATTTGATATTTCCAAATTTTAAATGTAGGATTTAAGGGTCTATAAAAGGAGCATTCAAAAGACAATCATCCTTGAAAAAGTGGTCTAATGCAATGTACACATAGATGGTGGTATATGTGTGTAACTGCTATGAATAATCCTTAGGAAAGAATTATGTAGTTAAAAAATAGAAGTTCATACTGTTGAATTTTGTTTAAAATAGTTGTACATAGCACATACAGTATTGGGAATTTCAAATATTGTCTCTCAAATACCAATATCAACATCCACTAGACATTTCTCAGAGCTGTAAATTCTTGAGTCTCATTTGAGCATTTCTAATCCCAAACTCTGGGCTATGAGATCTCTGATGAGCAGTTTTAAACAAACCTTCTTGTATTGGGTGTACATTAACATTTGCTTTATGCAGCATGCATGGTGGAATCAATTTCTGACTCTAAACAAGTGTGCTATCCCAATGTTTTAAACTGGATTTGTAAGGTGAACCTTATTTACTTGATAAAGTGAAGATAAGAGTTTTTGCTTTAATATTTTCCAAGCAAAATAATGTTCACATTATATGTTAAAACATTTATACTTTAATTATAAAATGATAATTAAGGTATCTCTATAACAATATGTGGCTCAACAATACCGAGGTATAGTCCTTTGTGATTGCTTACCTGTTTTTGTGGGGAACTCAGTAAGAATCACATTTGGATCAGTTATTTTTATCTTCTCTTCCCACCTTTTATCACTACCCTGCCTTGCTCAGAGCCAGGCATTGCTGTATATGAAGATCTGCCTCCTCATACCTTTGTACTCTGCTTTCAAGACAAATGCCTATGACACAAATACACAATTAAACCTCAATGATCAAATTCTGTTGACTTGGTGGGGGTATATTCAGTGAATTACATTCTGAAGAGACTTGATAATTACTTTGTTTCTGGCAGAAGAGTATGTTGTAGTCTAGCCGTAAATATGTTCAAAGCCAACTATCAACTTTCTTGGCTAGATATACATTTAAAAGTTTCCTATTCTACTCATGATCAAATGTTAATATTAATTGCCATTGAGCAGTATGTCATTCAAATGCTTCAGAAGCTTTATTTCTGCTTTCATTCTGCTACCTATGAAATAGTGATAAGTGCATTCTTGAAAACTATTATTTCTTGAAATTGGGTATATCTAATGAAAGTAAGTTTAAGATACATAACACTTAAATAGCATATAACTATACATATAATGATTGTAATGGTTTTAAAAATATATCATTCTGAGCTGTATAAGACTGACTCCATTTAAGTATGTTCTTTGAGCATATTCTGCTTCATATTTGCCACCCTCTCCTAGTAATCCCATTATCCCCTCTCACTTTCCCACTTTGTTCCCCTATATAGTTTTACTTCAACATTACTGTCATCTACAAAGAAATGGTTTTGCACATCTATATGGCCCACAATTAAGAGGAAACCTCATTATTAGTTTTTCTAAGTCTGACTAATTTGATTCATATGATAATCTACATTTTCATCCTTTTGTAGCAAAAGGCAAAGCTTTATTGATTTTGGCTTTAAAATGTAATTGTGTATATCAATCACCTTTTCTTTATCTGTTTCTGTATTTTATACCTAAGTTTGTTCCATAGCTTACCTGTGATGAAAAAGGTTGTAGTTAAACATGATTATCACATCTATAGTTAGCAAAGGTTTTTATCCCCATCTGTAGACGTCCATAACTTTTTAATTTCATGAACTCTCACAATCTCTACTGTTTCCAAAGCAGATAAAATCATATTCAGAAAATAATGATCTTTGGTAACATGTTAAAGTGTTCCCTTCTTCCTGCTCTCAACTTTAGATTTTCAAGGCTTAAAGTCTTTGATCCATTTAAAGCTGATCTTTAATACCCCAGGAGAGGACCTAGTTTTAGTCTTGAAATGTGGATCTATTGTTTACCAACATTATTTGTTGATAAGTCTGTCTTTTCTCTCATATATATTTTTGGTATCATTGTCAAATTCAGGTGGTTGTAACTGTGTGGGTTTATATCAGATCCTCTCTTTGTTCATTGACCTCTGTTTTCATTACTGTGGCTTAGCAATACTGTCAAAATCATTTTTGGCTCATGCAGTAATCTCTTTCCTCTGATTTCCCTACACCTAATTCCCCTTCCCTGCCTTGGCCCCCTCCCTATCCCCTATCCGACCCATTTCCCTCCCTCCATCCATTCACCTCCGAGATCCATTTTATTTTCCGTTCTGAGAGAGAATCAACCATCCTCTCTTGGACCTTCCTTGTTATTTAGCTTGTGTGTGTGTGTGTGTGTGTGTGTGTGTGTGTGTGTGTGTGTGTGTGTGTGTGTGTATGTGCCTGTGGATTATAGTGTGGTTATCCTGTACTTCATGGCTAATATCACTTATAAGTGAGTACATACCATGCATGTTTTGTGTATGTGTTGTATGTGTATGTGTGTGCGTGTGTGTCTCAGTTATCTCACTCAGGATGATGTTTTTTAGTTCCATCCATTCACTGATTTCCTTGTTTTTAATAGCTGATTACTATTCCATTATGTAAATGAACTATTTTTTTTATCCATTCCTCAGTTGAGGGACATTTGGGTTATTAACAGTTACTGGCTAATACAAATAAAGCTTCTATGAGCATAGTTGGGCAAGTGTCTTTGTGGGATCATGGAGCATCTTTTGGGTATATGTCCATGAGTGGTTTAACTGTTATTGAAGTAGAGCTATTTCTGGTTTTCTAAGGAAATGCAAATGGGTTTCAAAAATAGTTGAACAACTTTGCACTTCCAAGAGCAGTGGGGGAGTGTTCCTCTTGCTCAACAACCTCACTAGCATGTACCATTACTTGAGTATTTCTAACTTAGCCATTCTGATGGGTATAAGTTAGAATCTCATAATCATGTTGATTTGAAATTCCCTGATTACTAAGGACATTAAACATGTTTTTAAGTGTTTCTCAGCCATTTGAGATTCCATTATTGATAATTCTCCATTCAGCTGTGTACCTCATTTTAAAATTGTTTTGGATAGTCGGTGTCTAACTTCTTTAGTGATTATATATTTTGGATATTAGCCTAATATCCAATGTAGGGTTGGTGAAGAATTTTTCCTATTCTCTAGGGTGCTGTTTTGTCCTATTGGTAGTATCTGCTTTATAGAATCCTTTCAGTTTCATAAGGTCCCATTTATTAATTGTTGATCTTAGTTCCTGAGTTATTGGGGTTCTGTTCAGGAAGTTGTTTGTCATTAGTGTCAATGAGTTCAGGGATATTGACTACTTCCTCTGGTATTAGATTTAATGTTGTGGTCTCTCATCCACTTAGGTTTTGTGCAGGGTGATAAATATTTGTATTCTTTTACATGTAGGTATACAGTTTGACCAGCACCATTTGTTGAAAATGCTTTCCTTCTGCCATTGTATGGTTTTGACTTCTTTCTCAAAAATCAGTTGTCCTTAGGTATGTGGGTTTATTTCTATGTCTTCAAATCAATTCCATTGATCAACCTGTCTGTTTCTATGCCAATACCATGCAATTTTTGTTACTATTTTAAAGCTGAATTTCAACAACAGAAACAACAGAAAGCCTACAAACTCATGCAACCTGAACAGTTCCCTATTGAATGACCTCTGGGTCAAGACATAAATAACAAATTAAATGAAAGACTTCTTAGAACTCAATGAAGATGAATGTACAACATATCTACACTTATGGTATATGATGAAAGTGGTGCTAATAGGAAAATTCATACCACTAGGTGCCTCCATAAGTCTTAGAGAGATCATGGATGCATGAGACACACTTACTAATAGTGAAGGCAATATATATCAAGCTTATAGCCAACATCAGATTAAATGGAGATAAACTCAAGGCAAGTCCAATGAACTCAGGAACAGTAAAATGTTATCCACTCTCTCAGTATCTATTAAATATAGTATTTCAAGTTCTAGCTAGAGCAGTAGGACAAATAAAGGAGACTGAGATGATACAAATTGTAAAGAAAGAAGCAAAGTATCTCTCTTTGCATATGGTACTATAGTATATGTAAATGAATCTAAATATACTACTAAGGACCTCCTACACCTGATAAATACCTTCAGCAAAAGGCTGGATACAAGATTAACAATAACAAAGATTCTGTAGCCATCCTATATACAATTGAAAGACTTCATGGAGACAACAACTTTCATAATAGCCACAAATAATAAAAAATATATTGGGGTAACTCTATCCAAGTAATTGAAATGCCTGTAAGAAAAGAACTTCAAAACTTTGAAGAAATAAATTGAAGAAATCAAAAGATGGAACATTCTTTCATGTTCATGGATTTGTAGGATTAACATAGTACAAATGGACTCCTATAAAAAGCAGTCTAAAAATTTACCCAATCCCCATGGCAGTTCTAACATGATTCAGTACAGATCTTGAGAAAGCAATATCCAACCTCATATGGAAAAATAAAAAACCCAGGATAAGCTAAAACAATACTGAACAATAAAAAACATCACTATACCTGATTTCAAGCTCTAATACAAAACCCACATGGTATTGTCAGAAAAACAGACATGTTGAGCAATGGAATTGAATTAGAGCCCAAGTTCTAAGTCTACACATCTATGGTTACCTGATTTATGACAAAGAAACAAGAATTACACGATGGAAAAAAAGAAAACATCTTCAACAAATGTTTCTATTCTAACAGGTGTCAGCATGTGTGATAATGCAAAGAGGTCCATATCTATCACCCTCCACAAAGCTCAAGTACAAGTGGATCAGCTGCCTCACCATAAATGCAGACACACTGAACCTTGCAGAAGAGAAAATGAATAAACAACTTCCTGGGCAGAACACCAATATCATAGGAGATAAAATTTAATACTCATGAATGGGAGTATTAAAGTTTATGCTAATAGTTATAGTTTAAATAGTTAAATAGTTATAGTTAAATATAATTAATATAGTTAATTAATATAGTTAAATATAATTAATATAGTTAAATAGTTAATAGTTATAGTTTAAATAGTTAAAGTTTATGTTAATAGTTATAGTTAAAGTTTATGCAAAGTTTATGTTAAGCAAAGGATACTGTCAATAGGATAAATAGCACCTACAGAATGAGAAAAGACTTTTGCCAACTCCATATCTCATGAAACTAAATATCAACAAACCAAATAATACAATTAGAAATGGGGTATGGATTTAAACAGAGAATTCTCAACAGAGGAAATGTTCAATATCCTTAGTTATTATGAAATGCAAATTAAAATATCTCTGAGATTCCATCTTACACCTGTCAGAATGATTAAGATTAAATTTACAAGTGACTCCTCATGCTGGCAATAATGTGGAACAAGGGAAACAGTCCTCAATTTCTATGAGGTTGCAAAATTTTACAGCTACTTTTGAAATAAATACTGTGGCTTCTAAGAAAACTTGAGAATTGACCTACCTCAACAGCTAGCTATATCACTTCTGGGCATGTAATCAAAAGATGCTCTATCCTACTCCAAGGATATTTGCTCAACTATGTTCATAGAGGTTTTATTCATAATAGCCAGAACCTATCTAGAAACATCCTAGATATCCTTCAGCTGAAGAATGCATAAAGAAAATGTGGTGCATTTACATACTGGAGTATTACTTAGTTGCTTAGAAAATGACAGCATGAAATTTATAGAAGAATGAGTAGACTAGTAAA
Source organism: Montemys delectorum (assembly GCA_019843815.1). NCBI lineage: Eukaryota > Metazoa > Chordata > Mammalia > Rodentia > Muridae > Montemys > Montemys delectorum. The sequence goes on along the minus strand of JADRCD010154179.1, from coordinate 6,563 downwards.
ACTAGCAAAAGATCATCCTGAATGAAGTAACCCAGATCCAGAAAGATAAACATGGCATGTGTGTACTCACTTAGAAGTGGATCTTAGGTATGAAGTAAAGGATAATCATGCTACAATCCAGAGACCCAAAGAGGCTAAGTGACAAGGTAATTTTAACGAGGGCCCATGAATCTCCCTGGAATGGAAAAAAATTGAGTGGATATAGTAGGTAGATTGTGGAGGGTGAGGAAGGGAACAGGAAGGATCAGGTAGTGGACAGATGAAAGTAGAGAATATTTGGGAATGGCAACTGGAATTGAGGGATATTTCAGTGACAAGCAAGATACCCAATGCAATAGAAATTCCCAAGATTATATTATGGTGACTGTAGCTAAGACTTCCAATGAAGGGAATGGGCACCAACCCAACTATAAAACCTTAGACCTACAATCGTCCAACTGTTACAGGTTAAGACACATGCCAGGACATGGACTCCAATCAGGACACTGCTTGGAGGGCCAGAAAACCAGGGGGCAGTGTAGCTCAGAGACCTACTATAGAACCAAACACAACTAGCAAATACAACAACAACAAAAGCAACAAGTCAATGAAATGATTTCTAATGATATTCTGCCATATATCTAGACAGGAGCCTAGCATAATAGAAATTAGAAAGGGTTAATTCAGAAACTTATAGAAACAGATACAGAGACCCACAGCTAAACATTAGGTGGCACTTAGGAAAATTTTTGGAAGAAGCACAGAAAGGAACCAGCATGGTCAAAGATACTCCTATAAAACACACACAATTAGCTGACTTTGGCTTCTATAGCCTCACAGGGACTCAATTGACAATCAGGGAGCTTGTATGGGTTTGACATAGTCTCTCTTAATATGTTATGGTTGTGTAGCTAAGGCTCGTTTTGGGAATTCTAACACTGAGAGTGAAGACTGTCTTTGTCTCTGTTGTCTGCCTTTGGGTCCTCTTTGACTCTTCCAGACTTAATACAAGTTAATATATATCAAATGAAGTTCTCAGAGAACCAATAAAAATAAAATTAATAAATAACATTTGAGACATTAAAAAGAAAAAAAGAGATGGATGTTTGAAATGACTAATAGTTACTGAGAACTAATAATAATCACTGAGGTTCTCCTGCAGTGTACCAGGAGGTGCCCCTCTCCTCACCCAACCTTCATTTCTTGGGAACTCTGCCTTTTGATGTGAACTCAGCTTTGTTCTTTCTTACCTTCCTCTCTAGTCCATCTCCATTCCTTGTATTGGCTACTAATCTGCAGAAACACTTTTTTCTTGGGACCCCAGTAGCTATTTCAGTTGCAACTTAAGTAGGTCTCCTTTAAATATTGTTCCTGTAATTCACTGTACTCTCTAGACTTTTAGTTCTATATGAGCCTGCTTGCAGGAACCTCATTTTCCACCCTACCTCCATTACTTGGGGAGCTCTACCACGTGTTGCAGACGCAGGTTTGTTTTAACTTTTACTGGTGGTTTCTATCAGTCTTTCTTCCAAGCCATTACTTTCAGCAGAAAAGACCTTTGATAAAGTCCAATACTGTTTCATGATAAAAGTCTTGGAGAGACTAGGTATGCAAGGAGATACTTCAAGATAATAAGGTCAATTATAACAAGTCCACAGCCAACATCAACCTAAACAATGAGAAACTACAAGCATTTCTACTAAAATCAGGAATAAGACAGGATGTCCACATTCTCCACACCTATTCAGGATAATACTTGAAGTCTTAGCTAAAGCAGTAAGAAAACCCAAGAAGATCATTAGTAGAAAAGGAAGAAGACAAAGTATAATTATATGAAGATAATAATATAATTTTATACATAACAGATCTTAAAAACTCTACCAGGAGTCTGTTACAACTGAAAAACACCTTCAGTCAAGTTGAAGAATACATAGGGAACACATAAAATCCAATCACCTTTTCATATATGAGTGACAAACTGAGAAAACAGTCAAGAGAACGACACCTACCACAAAACTCTCAAAAAGAAGAAAAAGCAAAGAAAATGCAACAACAACAACAACATCGAATGTCAGACAACATTTATCAAACAAGTGACAAAGTTGTATAAAGAAAACATGAAGACATTGAAGCAAGGAACTTACTAGATACTAGAGATGGAAAAAAATCTCCCATGGTCACAGATTGGTACGATTAATACTGTGAAACTGGCCATCCTACCAAAAGCAATCTACTGACTCAATATAATCTCCACCAAAACAACAACATAATTCTTATTAGAAACAGAAAACAATTTTCAATTTCATAGAGAAATGCACATAAGAGAGAAAGAGAGACACACACAGAGAAAGAAAAAAGGCAAGGAGAAAAGAGACAGGATAACTTAGCAAAACCCCTAAATAACAAAATAATTTCTGGATGTAGTGCCAGGATAGATTTCAAATTGCACTACAAAGCTCCAGTAATAAATTTTTTCAGCTAATCATAGTGACATCAAAAGGCATGCCAATGTTAAAGCAGACAGAAAAAAGACCACAATGTAACAAGCCTACATGAAGAACTATAGTCAACTAAAGAATATTGAAATCAGGAGAAATACTCTTTTTCCCCCTCCAAAAAGAAAAGCTTACTAGTTATCCAATATCAAATGGTCATCCCTGAAAACTTATACAAGTAAAATTATATATCTTTAGTATGTTATATTTAGGAATATATATGCATAAAATAAACATATATACATGTAACAACAATTAATGAGAAAAGAGGTTAAGAATTTGAAAGATATTAGGAAGGAACATATAGGAAAGTTTAAAAGGAAGAATGGAAAGAAATTTAATTATAATAAAAAATAGTATTATATTATATGATGATTCCAATTTCTGACAAAGTAATCAAAGTATACACTGGAGAAAAAGACTAGTATCTTTAACAAATGATGTTGGAAAAGTTTTCCTGAATATGAAAGAATGTAAATAGATGTATATTTATCGTCCTGTATAAAATTCATTCTACTTGGGTGTAGAACCTCACTGTAAGGCCCGAAACCTAAATCAGATAGAACACAAAATGGGGATTAGCCTTGAACTCATTTTCACAGGAAAAACATGTTGAATTGGGCACTGCACAGGGATTAACAGCAGCAATTAATACACGGGACATCATCAGGCTGAAAGGCTTCTATGGGGCAAAGGATACCATCATTTGGGCAAAGGAGCAGTCAACGTAATGGGAAAAGATCTTTATCAATTATGTAGTTGATAGAAGACTGGTATACAGAATATATAAAGAACTAAAAATATAGCCTGAATATGAAGGAGCCAACCAACTCAGTTAAAAATTGAATACATACAATAAACAGAAAGTTCTCAAAGGCTAAAACAAAAGTGGCTGATAAATAGATGTTCAACACCCTTAGCCATCCGTAAAATGCAAATTAAAACTACTTTTAAATTTTCTTTTATACTAGTCTGAATGTCCAAAATAAAACAAACAAACAAAAACAAATGACAGCTCATGCTAGTGAAGATGTGAGGAAGGGAAACACTTATTCATTGCTGGTGAGATTGCAAACTGATAGAGCCTCGGTGGAATCAGTGTGACTACCCATGACCTGATGAATGGGTAATGAAAATGCGGTGTGTTTACAAGAAATGAAAAAGTGAAACTATTAACTTCTCGGGTAAGAGAATGGAGCTAGAAAAAAAAATCTTCCTAAGGTAGCACAGATCCTAAAATCATTTTTTGGTTTTTGTTTTTCCTTGTATGTGAACATTAGCTTATAAGCCATTAATACATGTTATAGCCCAAATAACCTGAATCTGAAGTTAAGTACCTAGTCAGAGTTTAGGGAGTGGGAGAAGATCTCCCAGGGAGAGGAATAGAGCATGTTGTCATAGAGAGATAAAGGCAAACTAAAATAGGATTACTGAATAGGGAAAGGGATAAAGACAAAAAAGGAGGGACTATCTGGAGGAACAAGTCCTGCTAAAGGCCATTTGAAAAACTGTATGGACATCTACTAGTCTAAAAGCATATGCGTGCACAAACACACACACACACACACACACACACACACACACACACACACACTTTTCTAGGTATAACACTTAAAAACCCACAGAGATCAAGACAGCACATAAAGGACTGCACAGATTCAATCCAGATGGTATTCCAGCACTGAGAGAGAAGATAGTGTATGGGCACCTAATCCTAACCAAAATGCACAAGAGTACTCCGATGCCCAGTAGTAGCTGGCCACCATAAAAAGAACTCACTAGTAGTTTTGTAGACAATTTGTCCCATTTTAATTTTGTTTAGACATTTTTTTTTGCCTTACTAGTCTTTTGTTCATTTATTTTAAGTTTTGATGGGTGGGTATTTGTATTGTGTTTTTTTTTTTGTTTTTTTGTTTTTTTTGTCTGTTGGTTTGTTTTAGAGAGAGAAAAAAGAACACTAAGTTGGGTAGTTAGGGAGCTTGGGAGGATTAGGAGTAATTGGTGGAGCAGAAAAATATGATCAAAATATACTGTATGAAATTATTCAATTAAGAAATGATTAGCACATCTGCTTCAGTCAGCTGCTCCATGGAGTCTCTCAGAGGACAGCTACGCTAGGCATCGGTCTGCAAGCATAACAGAGCACCATTGAAGGTGTCAGCGATTGGTGCTTTCCTATGGGATGGGTCTCAAGTTGGGCCAGTTATTGGTTGACCTTTCCCTCAGTATCTGCTTTGTCTTTGTCCTTGAAGTTCCTGTAGAGAGAACAAATTTTAGGTTGAAAGTTTTATGAGTGAGTTGGTGTCCTTATGTACCACTGGGGGCTACAGAAGATGGCCACTTCAGGTTCAATATTCTCATTTCTAGGTGACTCAGCTAAAATCACCCTTTTCAACTCCTGGGGAGGGTCTCTGGCAGGTTTTAGAGATTTACCCCCCAACACACACACACACACTCTTCCCAGTCACCCCTGACAGTATTGATTTCCATTTATTCTACTGGCCCTCTTGTCCTCTCTCTTGACTCTTCACACACCTAATACTGAACATTCCCTCCTATTCCCCTCCTCATCCCCTTCCCAGCCAGTTCTCTCCCTCCATCTGCCTCCTATCTCTATTTCATTCTCCCTCCTAAGTGAGACTTAAGCATCTTTGCTTGAGCCTTCCTTCTTGTTTAGTTTCTTTGGGTCTGTGAGTTGTAGCATGTGTGTCCTGTAATTTATGGCTAATATCCACTTATAAGTGAGTACATACCAGTCAACTGACTGAAACAGATGCAGAAACCCACAGCTGAACATTGGATGAACATTTATGGAAGATCTGGGGGAAGGACTGAGGGCCTCTGAGGGCCCCAGAGGGCCCCAGAAACTCCCTAGGAAGACCATCAGACTCAACTAACCTCTAACAGCTGCCCCTAAAGCTGTTGCCTGTAGATAGTTTCTGTTTCTCTAACTAGGCTGCCTTATCTGGCCTCATAGAGAGAGAAAATGCACCTAGCCCTGCAGAGACTTGATGTGTGAAGTTGGCGGGATACCCAGAGAGTCCTCTGCCCTCTCAGAGGAGAAGAGGAGGGGGAAGGGACTGTGTAAAGGACAGACGGAGAGGAGGTGGTAGCAATCTGGATGAAAAGTGAGTAAATAAATAGAACAATGGAGAAGAAAATAGTTACCACAAACACATTTTAAAAAGTAAATTCTAGAAAATAACTGGATGTGCATTAGCCAGCTCCAATAGCCACATTTGCAAGGCAACTCTTGAACTTAAACCTCTGGGAAATCGCTGAAGAATGGAAAAAGAACGTAAGACAAAGGGGAATGCTATGAGTGTATCTCTCTCTTAATTTGATAAGGAGTACCGTAACACCTCAGCAATATAAAGGAGACCTTAACAAAGGCAAAAACAGTAGGTATGCTAACATGCAAGGGAGGAGAAATCTCACAGGTTCCCACAGATAGACAAAGAACTCCAGGCAACCAAGGAGTGCTGAGAGGGAGGCTTAGTCTTCCCCAAGCATGAGCTCACTAATTGGTTATCCATTCCATGTAGTCAGCCTTGTAATTGTATGCATAGAATCAACATTAAATGGACTCAACAGAGGGTACTTTTATATTTATGAATATATGTGCATATATATATATGTATGCACATGAACAACTGTGTGTGTGTGTGTGTAAGTGTGTGTTACAACAACAAAGAAAAAAGAGGCTGTGAATTTGAGAGTTCCTTAGGGACCTTGGTAGGAGTTGAAGGGAGGAAAGGGGAGGGTAGAAACAATGTAGCTTTATTTTAATGTTTTAAAAAGACAGGAGGGGGTGCTGGAGAGATGGCTCAGCGGATAAGAGCACCTACTGCTCTTCCAGAGGTCCTGAGTTCAATCTCCAGCATCCACATGGTGGCTCACAACCATCTGCCATGGGATCTGATGCCCTCTTCTGGTGTGTCTGAAGACAGCTACAGTGTACTCACATACATTAAATAAATAAATAAATAAATAAATAAATACATCTTTTTTTTCTTTTTTTTTTATTAGATATTTTCTTTATATGTAAATTTTCCCTTTCCCAGGTTCCCCTCCAAAAAACAAACAAAC
>JADRCD010154178.1:0-11555 GCA_019843815.1 Montemys delectorum | reverse complement strand
GGAGAGTTCCAGGAGTAGCAACAGTGGTGCTGGGAAGGGTTTCCAAAATGTTTTGGGTTACACTAAAGATTCACTCCCTTTGGATTTCAGTACTATGTGGAGTAGAACAGAAAAAGGAGGCTGGCTCCCAACACCTAGGCCACCTACCTTTTATCCCTGCCTTCCTCTACTGCTGAAGTAGAAAGCAAAGTACTTTTGAATTCATGGCTTCCCTTGCAGCTATGCTCGACATGTGACCCAATTCTAACCAATGAAGTATACAGAGAAGTCTCTGGACATGAATGGTAAGCCTTTCCTAGATGATAATCTCCAAAGACAAGCTCAACCAAATCCACCCCTCCCTACACACATAGTCTGCTTCTCTCAGCAAAAGTATAAAATTCAAAATACCAGATGTAGTGTTGCATGCCCCTGTTCCCATCACTTGCTAAGTGAAAGCAGGAAGATCAGAAATTCAAGGTCTTCCTAGGCTATGGAGCAAAATTGAGAACACCTTCATCTACTAGAGACCTTTCCTTTAAACAAATAACTACCGGCCAGGCGGTGGTAGTGCACGCCTTTGATCCCAGCACTTGGAAGGCAGAGGCAGGTGGATTTCTGAGTTCGAGGCCAGCCTGGTCTACAGAGTGAGTTCCAGGACAGCCAGGCTACACAGAGAAACCCTGTCTAGAAAAGGAAGAAGAAAAAGAAGGAGACTGAATAAGAGGAGAAAGAAACAAGCAATGCATACCATCACCGCATAAAATCATTCATGCATCCATGCGATCCAGTTGTTAAGTACCTGCTACATGCCAGCATGGATGCTGGTATCATGTTCATCACTTATAATACATCACAGATATCTTTTGTTTGTATTATCTAAGCCTCCACCCCCATTCCAGCCTCACCTGGGCTCCGGGTCAGTGGGAGTGCACCTTCTTGAGACATATGCCATCTTCAATGATATGTGTTTGGCCTCACTGAGGTTCCGGGGTTGGGGGCCAGGGGAAGAAGGCTGCCGCTGAAGAGGTGAGGCAGGAGGTGAATCCCAGCCAACGGAGGTCCCGCCAGCAGAATTCTTGAAATACGGTGAGACCTCCTTCATATACTTAACTGGTCAGGAGAGAGGTCACCTGTTACCACTGTGGCATGAACTCCATGTAGTACATATCACAATTATCACTAGCTGATTAAGAGCTTAATTTATGACTACTATTATACGTTTCTAAGCTAAAGCCTTTGGCGAGACAGAGGGGTAGAAAATATTGGACACACACAAGTATCCATCTACACATGACTACTTAGAACAAAGACTACACTTTCCAGCTTCTTTTGCAGCAAGGTGTGGCCAAGTGAATAAGTTCTGCAAGAATCAAAAAGTTTGGGACCTTCAGGTGGCCTTTCAGAAAAAACCAGACCACAGAGGTAATGGTGGCACATGCCTACAATCCCAACCTGGGCTACAGAGTGAGGTAAAAGAGGATAGGAGAAGAAAAGGAAAACAGAGAAGTGGAGGGGAGAGAAGAGAAAGGGGATAGAGGGACGGAGGGGAAAGAAGTGGGGATGGGGGAGAAAAACAGTAGCTACAGCAAGACCGGCTCAGAGCATCAGGATGGAAATCAGGATGTGTGGCTGCTAGCCACCGTCCTGGCACTTGCTTCTACCTCTTCATACTTCATCTGCCAAAAAATGCTGAAGGAGATAGTTCTATGACAGTGTCCATTATTATCCTCCGATATATTAATAGCCCCTTAAAGACTTCATTTCCCAGGGTCCTTTGCATTTATAAATAGCCATGTTAGTAATTCTGACCAATGGCATGAGAGAAGAACAATGTCTGCAAACAGCAGACTTTGACAGCTAAAGGAAAGGAGTATCCTTTCCTTTCGCCCATTCCCCTTTCACTGCCTGGAAGCCAGACTGATGGGGTACCATCTACAACATGAGGGTGTGAACCACACTCTTAAGGAAATCCAGTTAAGATAGAGACAGCAGGAGGCTGGAAAGAAGGCCTAGCCATTAAGGGTGCTCACTGTTCTTCCAGAGGACCCAGGTTCTATTCTCTGCATCACACAGCTCACAACTGTCTCTAACTCCAGTTCCAAAGGATCCAATGGCCTCTTCTGACCTCAGTGGCTCATTCGAGCACAGATACACAGACACATATTGAAGCAAAATGCCCCAAAACATAATAAAATGAAAATAATTTTAAAAGTTAGAAAGTACAGTCCAGTCCAAGTATGCATAAACAGATGCAATTATCTCAGAATTACTTACCTAGACAAAACATGTGGGTCATCGAGCACAACATGCATACACACACACAAATAAACACTTAAATTTTTTAAAATAATTTTTGGAAGCAAAATATCTACCAGAAAAAAAAAAAAAAAAAAAAACATCTACCAGATATGGTGATGCCAGCTGCCTGTAATCCTAGCTATACAGAAGGAGAAGCACCACAAATTTGAGGCTAGCCTGGGTGATTTGGCCAGACACTGCTCAAATTTAAAAAACAAAACAAAACAAAACAAAATAGGCCAGATGTGTATCACATGACTGTAAAGAAACCAAGCATTTGAGAGATAGAAAAAGGAAAACTGGGAACTTGAGACTATTCTGAGTCACACAAGCCCATTTCTACAGAAATAAATAAATAAATAAAAAGTCTGGGAAGACAGCTTGCCTAGCATACACAGGTACTAGGTTCCATCTCCAGCACCCCCAAAAAAAGGGGGGAGAGGGGGAGGGGCAGGGGAGGGAGGAGAGGGGGAGGGGAGGGAGGAGGATGTACAAAGGGAGGTATGACTCGGCACTATACTTGCCTTGCATGTTCGAACCCCTGAGTTCAGTCCTTGGCATCACAAAAAAAGAAGGAAAGAAGAAAAAAGGGGGAAAGAGATAGAGAGAGAGAGTTGGGCACCATGGTTCACACCTGTAATCCCAGCACCTGGGGCAGGAGGACTGCCAACAATTGGATGCTATAGAGTTAGTTACAGGCCAGCCTGGGCTGCAGAGTAATACTAAAATAAAATTTAATTTAATTTAATTTAAAAAAAAAAAACAGAAAGATGAAAAAGAGGAAGATGGGGCTAGTGAGATGGCTCAGTGAGTAAGTGCACCCACTGCTCTTCCAAAGGTCCTGAGTTCAAATCCCACAACCATATGGTAGCTCACAACCATCCGCAATGAGAGAGGGAGGGAGGGAGAAAAGGAGAGAGAGTGGGAAGGAGAGAGGGAGAGGAGAGAGGGAGGAAAGGAGGGAAAGGAGGGAGGGAGGAAAGGAACAAGAGAGGGAAGGAAAGGAAAAAAAGAGAGAAACTTCTATTACATTGTTGGCCTTCTTTAATTTTCTTTTTCTTTTTTCTTTTTCTTTTTTTTTCTTTTTTGTTTTTTTTCGAGACAGGGTTTCTCTGCATAGTTCTGGCTGTCCTGGAACTCACTCTGTAGACCAGGCTGACCTTGAACTCAGGGATCCACCTGCCTCTGCCTCCCAAGTGCTAGGATTAAAGACGTGCGCCACCACCGACCGGCGTTTAATTTTCTTTTTAGATTTATTTTATTTTATGTATATAAAGTTTTGCTTGAGTGTATGTCCATACACCATATGTGTACCTGGTGTCCTCAGAGGTCAGGGCGGGGCACTGAGTGTCATGTGGGTGCTGTGAATCAAACCCAGATTTTCTGCAAGAACAATAAGTGGCTCACAACCATCTGTAATGAGATCTGATGCTCTCTTCTGGTGTGTCTGAAGACAGCTACAGTGTACTTACATATAGTAAATAAATAAATCTTAAAAAAAAAAACAATAAGTGTTCTTAACCACTGAGCTCTCTGTCCAGCCCTGCTGATGGCCTTTTTGAAACAGGGTCTCTTAGAATTGGCCTAGGCTGACTTAGAACTCAGTAAGTAGCCCAGGCTGCCCCCCATCCCAGTTCAACATTGGAGTTGAGGCATGCATGTGTGATCATGTCCAGCCTACTGTATTACATTTAAGGCACAATAGTTTATAGGTCTTTCTTACATGAGCAGTTAGTGGCTTAAGCAGTATACGTGCCCAGGGTACCCTGGTAGGTCTCCCCAATGTCATTGAGCAGGTATAATGAACCTTCTCTGATGTGTGGCATGTGCTCAGTACAACAGGGTCACCAGTGGCCATACATAGCAATTATGAAATGAGACTAGTACAAACCAGCAGAATAGTTTAAAAGATTGATTTATTTATTTTATGTGGATGGGCACCACATAGATGCAGATAGCCACACACACTAGAAGAGGTAGTCAGATCCCCTGAGCTGGTACAACAGGCAGTATTATAGAGATCCATCTGATTTGAGCACTGGGATCCGAACCCAGCCCCTGTACAAAATCAGCAAGTGCTCTTAACCATTGAACCATCTCCCCAACTCCTAAACAGAAGTTTTTTTATTTTTAATTTTATTTATTGAATGTTTTGAGTGCTCTGCTGCACCTACATTTGCACACAGGGCAGAAGAGAGCATCAGATGCCCTTACAGATGGTTGTGAGCCACTATGTGGTTGCTGGGAATTTACTCAGGATCTCTGGAAGAGCAGTCAGTGCTCTTAACCACTGAGCCATCTAAAGAATAAGCCTCCCCTCCACCGTTAATCTCAAATGACTGAAAGAGAAAAAAAAAATTAAGGAAAGTTTAGTTCAGGGGATATGTGTGACACTACAACTTGGGCCTTACTCTTAGCTTCTCCCTCATGGCCTCAGGACAGCTGCTGTAGCTCAAATCAATCATTCCTTAGGTCACAAAATACAAAGCAAAAAGATGGAAGACAAACAGAAAAATGGCTGCCTCCTTGCCCCTGTCTAATGTGCCTGGAGGCCAGAGGTGTTGGATTCCCTGGAGCTTAAGTTACAGGTGAGTGTGAGATGCTTTACATGGGTCCTGGGAACCCAAGTACAGTCCCCTGGGGTCAGTGTCCCCACCTAGGGAGAACACTGTAAGATCAGGAACTTGATGAGACTCATCTATGTCCTCAGAGCCCAGCGGGCTTCTCATATGCTATCATATGCTACGTGCTCAGCAAATGAACACTTGTCAACTCTGAAGCCAAGGAAACTGCTCCCTGAGCCACCATTCACCCAGCTGCCCCAGAACCAGGTCATCTCTCTCCCTTCCCACAGGAATGTCCTATAAATGAGGAGCACGCCAGCTAACTGGTGCCAGAAACAGGGCTTGGATTTCACAAACCAAGTGACCTCTCCCTGAGTGAGGGTGGAGACCTGGGGGCCCCAGAGTTTAGCCATAAATAGCCCAGTTTCAAAGCTGCCCCACCCCCATTTCTGCTTGACTCACTGGAGCAGATAGGGTGGGACTGCCTACAGACTCTGGCCTCCAGAACTGAGGGCATGACCATGGCCAGCGGCCAAGACTTTGGAATCTACCAAGATAGGCCCAGTCAGAGTCCACGTTCTCCCCAGCCAAGTCTCTGGTCCAGCAGCCTGGTAAAGCTCACACAGGAAGCTGAGGCGGAAGCCAGAGGAAAGCCAGAGAGAGGCAAGCCCTAGCCCCATGATGCAGTAGGAGACTCCACTTGAGGCATTCCACTAGATTCCACAATGGAGCAAGGCCATACCCCTGTCCAATTTAACTGAGGGGCACGGGTCTCATGTGCCTTACTGAGAGGAGTCACATTGTTTTGGCTCAATGCAGAAATTTCCAGAATACAGCCCAAGGCTCAGTAAATGCCTGTGACTGAATGTCCTGGCCTGGAATCTTGGAAATCTGTTGGCTAGGATCAAGCTGTTCCCTGTCTGTCCAGAGTGGGTGTTCACTTCCCCTGTAGAAATCATACCATGAATTCATCTTTTTACTAATCTAAGGCCTCTCTACTCTAACCCAAATGTCAATGCTGTGAACAGAGGAACCCATTGTCATTTGCCAGGGCACGCCCAGCTTCTACTATAGTACTTGACCTATACTAGGTGTCAGGAAAATAACACAAGCTAAGTGTGGTGATGCTTGCCTGCAATCCCAGCACTGGTGGCAGAGGCATGAAGAACAAGATCAAGAACCATATAGGGGCTGGAGAGATGGGTTCAGCAGTTAAGAGCACTTGCTGTTCAGGTGGAAGACCAGTTTGGTTCCCAGCACCAACATGATGGCTCCCCACCCTCTGAGGATGAGGAGATTCCACTTGAGGCATTCAACCAGAGTCCACAACGGAGCAAGGCCACACCCCTGTCCAATTTAACTGAGGAGCATGGGGTCTCATATGCCTTGCTGAGAGGAGTCATACATAGTGCACATGCATACATACATGTGTATATTCATATACACGGAATAAAAATAAATGTCTTGCCGGGCGGTGGTGGTGCATGCCTTTAATCCCAGCACTTGGGAGGCAGAGGCAGGCAGATTTCCAGGTTCAAGGCCAGCCTGGTCTACAGAGTGAGTTCCAGGACAGCCAGGGCTATACAGAGAAACCCTGTCTCGAAAAACCAAATAAATAAGTAAATAAATAAATAAATGTCTTATTTTTTTTTAAAAAGTATGTAGGCTACATGGGAATACCTAGTGTTGAACAATGACAAAGAAATTTGTTTACTGATGTGGCTGACGACATTGCTCACTGTAAAGTAGTTGCCTAACACACTTAAGACCCCAAGGAAAGAAGAAAGGAAAGAAGATGGGGGAAGTGTAGGAAGTGGGAGAGGGATGGCATTTGTCAAAAGAAAGGGTATTGAAAAGGCCTAGACTTTGGGGGAGCTGAAACAAGGACACAGACGTGGTCTTTAGTGGTTTGTTTAATGTCCCTATCCTATGACATAATCTCTATTAGATTTGATGTACTTTTTTCCTGGACCTACATACCTTTCTTTTTTTCCTCTTTCCTTCTTTCTTTTGTGAATAAGGTCTCCTGTGGCCAAAGCTGGCCTCAAGTGCAGTGCGTAGCTGAGGATGACCTTCAACTCTTGATCCTCTTATCTCTTCCTCCCAAGCGCTAGAATCACAGGTGTACACAACCATTCGCTTCCCTGGTCTTTTAAAGCAGAGTCTCATTAAATGTGAACCATTCTATGTGGTTCACAGTGGGCCATGGGTTAGTGTCTTTAGCCTCCGCATGCTGAGGTGCCAGTCATGTGCTACTTACTATGTTCAGTTCCTCATTTTAAAAAATAAATCAAATTTTAATTTAACTTTTTTTTTTAGATAGGCTTTCTCTATATAGCCCTGGCTGTCCTAAAACTCACTCTGCAGACCATGCTAGCCTGGAACTCAGAAATCCTCGTTCCTCTGCCTTCTGAGTACCAGGACTGAAGGCGTGCAGCACAACTGCCTGGCAAAAGGATTTATTTTTATTAGGGGTGAAGAGATGGCTCTGTGGTTAAAAACACTTGCTGCTCTTGCAGAAGACCCAGGTTCAATCCTCAGCACCCACACAGCAATTCTCAACCTTCAGTAATTCTAACTCTAGGGAATCCCACACCCTCTTCTGGTCTCTGAGGGTGGCCATGAAAGTGCACTTATAGACATGCAAGCAAAACACACACATAAATTGTCTTTGACTTTAATTTTTTATTTTTATTATTTTTAGGAATGGGGTGAGAGGTAATGTGCATCAGAATGCAGGTGTTCTCAGATGCTAAAGGCATTGGGTCTCTTAGAACTGGAGTTATAGGCAAGGTAAGCTGCCAGGGTGGGTGCTGGGAACTAATTTCAGGTCCCCTACAAGAGCAGTATACACTCTTAACTCTTTTATTTTTTTTTCCAAGACAGAGTTTCTCTGTGTAGCCCTGGCTGTCCTGGAACTCACTCTGTAGACCAGGCTGGGCTCAAACTCAGAAATCCACCTGCCTCTGCCTCCCAAGTGCTGGGATTAAAGGTATGCTCCACCACTGCCCAGCCTACTCTTAACTCTTAACACATCTCTCCAACACCTATTTTTCCCAATTTTTTAATTATTTCATTTTTATTGAGTGTACAGTAACATACACGTGCACGCTGTGTACGCCACAGTGCATGTGTGGAGGTTAGAAGACAACTTATGGGAACTGGTTCTCCCCTTCCACCATGTGGGTCCCTAGTCTTCAGGCCTGACAACAGATCCATCTCTTGAGCCCTTAGTTCCTCATTTTTAAAGGGGACTAACATGCAACTGCCTTGCAGGATGACAAAGCCACTGTTTACCTGTCTACCACATAATAGATGTTCCATAGAGGTGTTGTTCTCAGTGGAACAGAATAAGGGGATGGCCAGAGGGGTGACACAAGTATATGAGTCCTTGTCACTGGGTCTTTAGCCTTGGTATCTCTCAAGGTCTCTCTGAGCCTGTCGCTTTTACTATTAAATGGGCACTTACATGTTAGTTCTCTCAACATGGCCCTGTAAGGATTCAAATTCCCTGACCTTACATCGATGGGCTAGAGAAGACCTAAGATACCAATAGGCCTGTGAGGGGTGACCTTTAAGAACTTGCTAGTTTAGCAAGGCTGGACTAAAAATAGTTTCTGGACCCCTGCATGCCGACTGACCAGCAGATACCCCACACTAATTCCGAGAATACAATCTTATTTTATTTCACCTGTACTACAGATGTGGAAGGGAAGTCACATTTAGTAAAATTCTGAAGTCATACGAACCCTTTCTTCTAACAGTAGCCCTCCCAGGAACCACACTCCAAATCTGTATTCACAGGATTATTAAAAAGGTATACCAGGGTTGTACAGGATGCAAGAGCCCGTGGACAACATGTGTGCCCATGATGAACAAAACGGCACAAAACAAGATGCAAGCTCCCTAACTGTCGGACTCCATTCTGCCCTGGTGTTTGCATCCAGTCCTGGACCAGAAAGAACTCAGTAAATATTTGCTAGATGAATGAATGAGCTAAGCAGGATAGAGCTTGCCTATAATCATGCTCAAGAGGTTACAAGCAATCACAAACTGAATAAGACGACAAAGGACTCATGAGATGGTTCAGCAGACAAAGGTGAGTACAGTCCTTTGACCCCACACAGTGGAAGGAGGAAACTGACTCCCACAAATTGTCCTCTGACCTCCATTCATGCATAGTGATACATATGAGCAAACATCACACACACACACACACACACACACACACACACACATGAACACATGAAATAAATAAAAATGTAGTTTAAAAATTAAGAAATGAGGGGCTGGCGAGATGGCTCAGCGGGTAAGAGCACTGACTGCTCTTCCAAAGATCCTGAGTTCGAATCCCAGCAACCACATGGTGGCTCACAACCACCTGTAATGAGATCTGATGCCCTCTTCTGGTGCATCTGAAGACAGCTACAGTGAATTACGCCAGAGTGAGTGGGGCGGGAGTGAGAGGGGCCAGAGAACAGCCACACACATGATGGCTCACAGCCATCTGTACAGTGTACTCATACACATAAAATAAATAAAATAAACATTTAAAAAAATTAAGAAATGAAGCCAGATAGTGGTGGTGCACACCTTTAGTCTTGGTGATCAGAGGCACAGGCTGATGGATCTCTGTGAGTTCAAGGCCAGCCTGGTCTACAGAGCAAGTTCTAAGACAGCCAGGGCTACACAGAGAAAACCTGTCTCAAAACAAACAAACAAACAAAGATAACCACAATGTACTAGGCACTACGTCTTCCCTGTGTCCTTTCATTGGATTCCCAGTGCCGCCCGCTTGAATGAGACGCACTGTTAATCTCACCATACAAATAGTGACACTGAATCCCAGGCGAGGTTACTTGCCTAAGGTCACACTGGCCTGCTCTACATAGTGAGTTCCAGGCAAGCCAAGGCTATGAAGTGAGACTCTCGCAAAAGTAAATAAAGTAACAAAACGAACATAAATTTTGAATCCAGATCTCTTAGAAGCAATGTTCTTAAATATTCCTCTGCAAGGCATATGACCTATTTATAGCAAGATACCCAGCACTATATAAAAATAAAATAAATAAGTCAGGTAGAGTAGCTCACTTGAGAGACTGAGACATAGGATTGCCAAGACCAGCTACATATGGTCTACACAGGGATAACCGGCTGCATAGCAAGACCCCCGCCATCTCAAAAAGAGTTACATGTGTCCTTAACTTATTAATTAATAAGCACAAGCATAAAAAGTACCCTGGGGGCTGAAGAGATGGCTCAGTGGTTAAAAGCACTGACTGCTCTTCCAAAGGTCCTGAGTTCAATTCCCAGCAATCATGTGGTGGCTCACAACCATCTGTAATGGGATCTGGTACCCTCTTCTGGCCTGCAGACATACATGCAGGCAGAATACTATATACATAATAAATAAATAAATAAATAAATAAATCTATCTTTAAAAGTAGAAAAAGAGTACCCTGATGTAAAACCATCAATAGTGATTATCACTATAAAGGGGGCGGGGGGGGGGGGGGGTTGTTGGTTGTCTTATTCTTGTTGTTGAAACATCGTCTCATGTAGCCCAGGCTGGCCTTGAACTCACTCCTTCTCCTGCCTCTGCCTCCCAAGTGTTGGGATTACTTTTGTTTTGTTCTTTTCTAGTGATGGAACCCAGGGTGTATGTACCTCAGCAAAGGCTCCACCACTGAGCTCTATCTCATCCTGACTGTGAGGTGACCACCTTAACTCCCTGTTGTCAGTCTGGTGAGTATATGTTGCTTCTTAATTTTTAAAGCACCAACTTTATTTTTCAAAATGTACCCTTGTGCCTTGGAGATGATTCCGCAGGAAAAGATGCTTATAGCCCAGACTGATAATCTGATTTCCAAGTTGTCCTCTGACCTCCACATGTACACCATGAGGGGAAGGCACATATATGCATGCACACACAAAAGATACAGACAAAGAAAGAAAAAACCCATAAATAAGGCTTCTTTCAACTCAGAAATCCTAGATTCTGAGTTCAAGACTCTTTTAATTTAAGTTTGTGTAACAGAGATAAAAACAGAGATATTTGTGAAAGAGTCTCTCACTCTGCAGCCCTGGCTGGCCTGAAACGCACTATGTAGACCAGGCTGGCCTCAAACACAGAGTCTGCCTCCCTAGTGCTAGACGTAAAGGTGTGCACCATCACCGCCAACAAAAGGACATTTACTGATATTGTGTAGCAAGCACTAAGCCCTACTCACTCACATACTTTAACCTAATGTGATAGTGAATGTAGGCTGCCAAAACTCACAAGCCTCTGGGCACATCTGTGAGGGACTTTCTAGATTAGGTTAATGAGGTGAGAAGACCCACCCTTGACATGGTTATTGTCATTCCAAAGGCTAGGGTGACCCATAAATAAAGAGAAAGTGAGCTGAATTCCTCTCTATCTGCTTATGGACTGCACTGTGACCTGTGACCTGTGACCTTAAACCCTTCCTGCCAGGACTTCAGTGCCATGACAGACTTCCCTAAATTATTTTTTTTTGGGGGGGGGGGGAGTTTGTTTTTTGTTTTTTGTTTTTTTTAAGATTTATTTATGCCGGGCAGTGGTGGCACATCCCTTTAATCCCAGCACTTGGGAGGCGGAGGCAGGCAGATTTCTGAGATGGAGGCCAGCCTGGTCTACAGAGTAAGTTCCAGGACAGCCAGGGCTATACAGAGAAACCCTGTCTCGAAAAA